>SBIQ01000102.1:0-27704 GCA_014805555.1 Astathelohania contejeani | reverse complement strand
TCTAGAGGGTCTCTTTTAATTGTATGAGCCCGTCTTTTAAACTCCTCCTCACTAACCTCACAGGAGAATTTTTCACAGAAGAAATCACGAGCCTTCTTCCACCCACCACGAGGCATTCTACCTAACCTAGTCCGTACTGCTTTCGAGAGGTCTCTAGGCCACTCCTCAAATGCAGAATCTACACTGTCGAGAATAGATCGTAAAACGATCATGCGAGAAGATGGTTGGACTTGATTAGAGGCGATTATTTCGCTGACTACCATCGTAGGCTCAGACCCTTCCGCCACGTGCTCTGTTTTTACGGATTTTTTGTTTTTGTATCCAGAGCTCGATTTTTTTTACACCCTTCCATTACCTCCGCTATAAGTATTATATATAATAAATGCTTTTACTGATACTTGATTACTACTCTTGATCATGCCCAAAATGATGCCTTATATAAAATTTACTTTGTATAATAGTCTCTATTCATATGTATAAAAGTTATATTTTTTCTGTTTCATTTTTATAATTGTATAAATTTTATTTCTAAAGCTAAAGTCAATGTAAGGTATAGTCGTGCTAATGCGTAAAACTAGATTATTTTTAAATTGAATTATATAAATAAAAAAATAGTACGCTAAATATGTTCTTTCAATAAACAACATCAAAATTTTGTCTCATTCTGGTTAAATATAGACATAACTTGGTTAGAATAATATAATTATTACATGTTTCTATATTGTTTTTGTTTTAATATCAGAATTTATTATCGTTTTTACCTAAATTTTATGTGTTTTAATTTCCCATAACTCTCTGGACTATACGAGATCGTTCTTTTTTAATAGTGTTTTTTTATAAAAAGTAAACACATCTGCTTATCATCATAATTATAAATTTATCAGAAATAGATATTTGCTCTAAAACTATTATAAAATTAATGTTTGAATTTTTGCTCTGCTGATATTTTAATAGATTGTAATTTAAAAAATATTTTTATATTATATATAATAACTTATTCACCATAATAATTACTATTACGTGTGCCATTTGCATTTTATAAATTCTTAGTAAAATGAACAGGAATATATAAATTATGAGAATATACGTTTTTTTATTATATATGAACTTTATTCATTAGTTCAGGTTTGTAATATTTTTATAGAAAGTGTGTTTGCTAAAAGCTTCTATTTTTTAACTTATTACTGTGTTATGTTTGAATTATCTTATACCTTTTTTTCTTATTATATCTACTCTGTCGTTCTTGCATTTTAGTACGACCATGTCTTGACTAGGCTATGTTTTGGTAAGGAAAATAAATACTAACCAGTTGTTACTAGTTAATTAATCCTACAATATGTGTTATTTGAATTACTATTTCCGATAATACTAAGCCGAAGTAACAGAAAGAGGTAATAAAAATACGTATACTGCTCCTGATATCGGTAGAGCCACCATCCGCTTACCTTTCTTCTTATTAAAATTCATAAGATTTTAATTGTAGAACATAAATGTGAAAACAAAATATCAATATAATTGTTGCCAATAAATATAACCAATTAATATTCAATACATTATATAACAGTGTTTAATTATTAGACTTATATTTCCCATTAATGCTAATCTGCTACTATTTCTTTTAAAATAAAAGTTTTCTACGAATGATAAATATGCTGTGTACACCTGCAAATTTCGACTCTTAAATAATATATATTTCAAAGTGTATACCATCTATAAAATGTAGAAACAGATTTCTTTATCAGTTTATTTTTTATTATGATAAACCATTGCTTTTAGGACTTAGTACATAATTAATAATTATGTGTGTTTTATTGCATGTAATTACTTGACAATATGTCCTTTCCCAAACTATTATTGGATTTATAATAATAACAACATCTTTCAAATGATTTGCAACATATTTGTTGCGCAATCTTTATCAAAGTCCAAGTAACTTTTTATATATCTCATATCTAGTGCTAAGTAGTTATTCAATTACGAGTTATTTAGCTGTAGTATTAGACATTCCTACGGCTTATTACTATCTTTACTCTTTTATACTTCTATGATTAAAATGTCTTATATTACTTATTAGAGAAAGTAAGAAGCAAAAATTTGATGTAGAGATTGATAGATTTACAAGTCATTGACGCCGCCTATTTGGCTTTGCGAGAATGATGTACTGTAAAATTTATATCAAAATTTTGATTATCATAAAAGCCACTGGTGTTAATTGCCTTTTATATATAGTATTTTAGCGGCATGCCGCACGTTATTACGCTTTAGGTTACCATTTTTGTGGATAGAGAAATTCACAAAAGAAAAAATAACTATGGCAATCATATATAAATCACAAAGAAATTCTGGTGATTCAATTATTACAAATATTATAGTCGTGATTGTAATTGGCGTATAAAAACTTAAAAAAATATTAAAATACACTGATTATTTAACGAGGGAATAATAACACAAAATATGCGATAAAAAATCAATAAGATAATAGAAAATATGTAAAGTAATACAATATTCTAAACAATTTAATACAAAGTTGTAAAAAGTATAGAATTCTGTGTAATATTAAAGCAGAATAGATATTATGCATGATTATTTTGTGCAAAAACGTTATTTAAATACTCATATATTCAACATATCAATAAGATTACTCGATATATTTAATTAGAACTAATATGGCAATTTATTTTTAATAAACGTATTATAATATTTCAGATTTAAAAATACAAATATTAAATAATTCATTAAATTGGATATGCGATGGCACCTTTTAAGATTTTTAAAAATCACAAACGACTTATCAATAGTACCTTTAATTTGTTTTGAAAATCATACAATGTTTAAGTTTTATGATGAAATGAAACAAAGAAATATATAACTCTATGATCTACACATGAAAACTTAAATTTTGCCAATCCTTAGAAATTTTAATATTTGATATAGCCTAATGCTTTATATTTTATTAGAAAATGTTAATAAATGGTAAATTGTGAAATATAGTTTTTATTTTTCACAGCCATTATGGACAATCTGTAATTAAACATGATTTTATTTTATAAGATAGATAATAATTTTTAAATCTTTATTAAAATATAATATCTTTTGTACTCAGGACATCTGTTATATAAGAAGTTGAAAGTATGTAAAAAGACAAAGAGAAGTACTATAATATATTTACTGAATATTTGATGATCATTTCACTTTAAAACGAAAAAATATTGAATAAAAAATAAAATTTTGATCATTAAATAGAACAATTTTCAAGAACATTCCATGCATAACCGATTCCTATGAAGTATATCAAGGCATATAAGTTTAAAAACAATTATTTTGATTATGACGGAACACAACGGAATCGAATACTGTGTGAAAATTAAAATTTGATAAGCACTGTCAAAAATTTCTTATAAAAATGTAAAACATTTTCTAAAACTCACAGCAATACAAATAATAGTTTAGTTTTATTTAAATGGGGTGATATTTAATAGTATTACTTTTGATGTTATTTTCCTTTGACCTGCGGTAGACATCCAGTTCCGCTAGCTTTCATTAGAGTGTCGACTGCTTTCTCAACAACATCCATCGTTTCCAATCCATCCTCAATACTTCTTCGATGCTCAAGGGAGATGGTTTCGAGCGTCTTTTTAAGCACAGTTGATTGGATATATGCTTCTATTTGGGGTGTAATCCCGAGCTCTTTTAGATAGCTTCTGTGGTATTTAGTCACTACACCCTCCCATGTTAACACATATGGTATTATCTTAGTTTTTGCTTTATATAGTATTCCAAGCTCGTTTGCAAGGAAGTCATATTTTCTTTTTTTCTCAACCTCAACTTGCTGCAGGTTATCCTGGCTCGTGATACCGATCTTAACTAAGATGACCATATTTTCTCTCTTATCGTAAATAAATATATCAGGTCAATTATGCTTGACTAGGATATCAGTTCTAATCCTAGTATCGACTCTGATCTCAGCCAGATCATTTTCAGCGATCTCTTGGACTGAGTGGCTTCTAACTTTCTTTGTTTTTTTAAAGCCGTATTTATTCATTAATAAGAGGTGTATGCATCTCAACACCTCACTATGCCTTCGGGTATAATCATGGCCAAGTATTCGATCACATCTTGTTGCTAGGTGATCGATAGTTTTTTTTTGCCTGGCCACAATGCTGGCATGAAGGAGCGGTTTTTCCTCAGAAAACATTTATGTCTTGATATAACTATATAGCACTTCAGCACAAGGGTTATTATTCCCATGTGTCATCCAAGTGGAAGAGTCTTTTAAATTAATAAGCTCATTAAAGCGCGCTCTATACAGCTTCTCATGTAGTTTTTTATTATTAATTTTGCCGTATAGTGAGTCACGCTGAGCATTTATAACGCTCTTTACAGAACGTCTTCCAGAGAGTATCTCAACTTGAGATGGTGTTTAATGAAATAATAGTTTATATATTTATTTTCTAATAACATCTTTAATTAAATTTATAGGGACTGTATAGTTTTATATGTATATTTATAATACCTCATCTCAGACTTTTCTTTATGATATAGTTTAAGAAATATTTATTATAGAGCATTCAACATTAAAATATTGGCATGCAAGAGAAATATGCGTGTTGTTTTATTTCATATTCTTAACAGTGCATTTCATCTTATAAAATATTTTTATATTTATTTATTTATTTTTTCTTATAGTTAAACATCTAAATACTCATTTTTACTTTTGAAACGTGAAACTTTGTTTATGCTCGCTTCAATAAAAAACCTTTTACAATAAAATATAAATGATTTTTTAACGAATAAAGTTTGAATAATTTTATAGGAATAAAGTTTATTTGATAATTAATTTTTGATAAACTTTCATATAAACTTTAATAGTTACAATGCACTTATTTCCGGAAAAGTACTCATTTTTTGAATTAAATAAAACTTTTTTATCTCATCATATCCACTCTATCAATCTTACGCTTTAGCACTACCATACTTTGGTTCAAAAAAGAGTTTAAATATACTTTTAATATAACAATAGTCTAAAATGACTGAATTTCAATCTTGATTTATTTAAAGGGTTAGTGTTGTGTTATTCTTTTATATTGTATCCAGTGGTACTCGCTTCTCCAAATCTTTTACATTCTTTTCTACTCGATCTTTCAAAAAGAATATTAATAAAAGTAATAAATAAAAACTTAACACTGAAATCCAAAAAATAAAATTTAATTTATTTTTTATTATAAAATTGTTATTCATATACTTTATCGAGAACAATATTGCATTTCTTCTCGACAGAATCCACATCCCTCTTCACTTTTTTAATAAGTTTATTATCATCAAATATAGCCAATATTTTATATTCATCTCCCGTCTTTTTCAGATCTGTAATAAGCCCATTTATCAGATTGATCCAATAAACCTTTCTATGATATTCTCTAAGTAAAATCATAAGATTAAATTTATAAGAAATAAAGCCAGAAAATATATCAATAAAATTATATGATCTCTTTTTTTCGATTACGCATTTTTCTTCTTTCTTATCGCACAATGTTTTAGGAACATCATTATTATTATACTTGATTACATGAGGAATATCTTGCCACCATTTTGATTCATAATTTTTTCTACTTTTTAACATGTCATCGAGTGTCGTAAGCGTATTCTCAAGCTCCTTTTCCCAAATTACTTTTATTTTTTGCACAATCCTCATACTCTTAACTATCTGGTGCTGAAAATGTCGTGACCTTCTTGCCGAAATAACAATCTTATTTATATAATAACGGTACGTTTCGCTATCATCCACCGATATATCTTTTATTTTATCAAGATCCTCCTCTTTAATATCTGAATATGAAATGTTATAAGTGTAAATTGAATCAATCGTATTAAGATATATTGAGGACAAGAAATAAGTAATAGAATTACATATAAGATTAGGTATGAATTTAAATCCAATAATTAATCTCGTATTTGATCCGAATCCAAAAGTTACAATATTAAATAATTCTGAAAGTAATCTCAAAAAAAGATTGTAAATAATAAATGCTATAAAAGAAGTCCCTAAAGATAAAATAGAAAGCTGTACTGAATCATAATAAATCTTTTTAGATTGTGATTTCAAATATGGAAATAAACCTATGATAGTTGTGTATGGATTAGAATTGTTATATTTAACTTTTATGATAATATAGTAAATAGCAGATGTTATACTAAAAATCACATTAATTAAAAAAGAACTGGGATCGTTATAATAGAATATATTTGAAATGGGAGTAAAAAAGGTTTCAAGAAATATCATATTTGACACGAACATCATAAATGCCACACTATAAATATCCTGATGGTAACATGCAAGAGTATATTTCAGCACAATTACTATTGCTCCAGAAAAAAATATCATCATTTCAGTACTATTAAACGGGTTTGTGAATATGTTTAATGGATTGAGTATTTTATCTAAAGTAGGATTCAATAAGGAACAAAAAAGTATAGCTACTATTAATGTTGTGATTAGAGATGCTGCAAATCCTTTTGCATGTTTCTTTGATATTTCATTATTTATCATAAAATGAGGGCAGCTCGAAACCAATTAATTATCGTTAAAATTATACTCCCAATAATATCGCATACAAGAATATCATATAATCAAATTTTTCTTAATAATCCATTAAGACTTTTCTGATTTATATGACCAATGAAGTAGTAATATAAACATGATATTAAATTAGTTATTTTCTTTGATATGATCAATTTAAAATTGTGATATATTTATATATTATTAAAGTGATATTTTTATTGCTTTATTTTTTAAGTTCATATTTTGGTCTAAAATTTTAATTTTCTATGCATTACGATACTTTGTTTATCAAAATTATTTTTGTTTGTTATATTGTCTGATTTTACAAGAAAAATTGTATAGAGCTCGATCAAGTGAGATGGTAAATTTAATATATTTTTTTGGATGAAACACGGAAGCAATGATCACCGTGCAGAAGCAATATATTGCTACATCCATGATAGAAATGTATACTAGAATAAAAATACGATATAATGCCAGCATTGTGGTAAATATAAATAATCAAAATTAGTAGATCACTTAGCTACCGTAAGTAAAAATGCATGGTTATATCTACACTTTTAACTAATGAGGTTGATATGTGTTTAAAATTTTATTGATAAATAAATACGTATTCAAATGATCAAAAAATGCGATCGCATCTATTAAAGAAATTTTTAAGAATGAAGTAGCAGAAATTTGTGATGACACTGAGCAAGAATCGATATTCTGTTAAAACTAAATCGAACGGACATATTTGTTTATGATAAAAATTCGTATCAATTGAAGTTGAAAAACAAGCCAGACAATATTTAACAAGTCTAATAAAGAAAACAATAATATGTGACAGCTTTCAAACAAAGTTGGTGTGCTAAATAAATACAAGAAAATATGTCATCATATCATATATCATGATGCTGGTAGTAGCGCGAATAGCAAAAATATCTAAAAATTGGATGTATATTAAGATTGATGCAAATATTTAGTTTCAAATACTAAAGAAAACTTTGGAAATCAAATTAATTTTTTAGAATATCAAAATTAATCATAAATAGAGAAGATGGAGAATGTATTTCAACAAGAAGGCGAAACTTATGCATATAAAAAATCATAAGATCAACATCAAATGTACGACATAACTTAAACACTGAAATAAAATTGTATTACTTCAAATTTTGTTTAATAATTTTTATAATTCGATATTTAATGCATTTTATTGGATAATTATCCTAGTAATAGTTTTAGATAACGTTTTAAATAGAAACAAAGCAAAATAAAAATAGTAAATTTTTTTTCCTGCTAAAATTGACAAAGCTGTTGAGTTAGCAATAAACACCAAAAATTCTACTATAAAATAATATTCATCATAACTATAATTCCAAACAAGTGTAAATAATAAAAAAATATGATAAAAGCTTGAAAATACGATCGTATTGATTAATCGCCGAAATATATCCTTTTTTATATTATTTTGAACATACAATGTTGCTATTAAGAACAAGATAGTAAACCCTTTATATAAGAGTGACTCTATAATTATATCAAAAATTGATTTTAAAATTGACTTATAGTTGCATATAAACCAGTGTTTGTTTATTAAAGTTTTGTTGTATCCAGTAAACAAAGTATTATTCATATCACAATTAAAAGGAATTAATTTACCAATTCTTTTTTTTAAATTAAACAAAATTTTTATTGTTGTAAAAAATATATAAAAATATAACGTTTTCTTGGTTCTATAAGTGCTATTGTATATAATGTGTCTGAATGCGTTTTTCTTAAGAAGAATCAAGTCGATTAAAAGTACTGTATTATTAAACTCTAAGTATTTATCAACTTTTTTTTTACAATATTTGCATTTTGAGACTTGAATATAATTTGAATATTTAGTAGTGAGAGATTTTGTTTCTTTACCACATTCTATACAACAAAGCATTTAAGGGTTAAAAATAATAAATTATTAGGTAATAATAAAAATGTAATATACTAGTGATCGATAGAAATTTTGGCGTAAATATAAATTTCGATATCTTATACTCACATGTTTTGAGTGACTGTTGCTGTTCAAAGATCCAAATATTATAGCATTTTATTTATTAAATATTCTTAGTCTATTTCATCTTAATTTGTTTTAAATGATCACATTAGATTATTGTTCATTTAAAGGGTTATTGTTGTGTTATTCTTTGCTCTATGGTCTGCGGTTGGCATCCAGTAGCACTCACTTCTCTAGATCTTTTCACAGCCTCTTCTACTCGATTTCTTACGTTCATGAGATTAAATTATACATAAATATTTCAGTAAAAAGACGCCTAGTTTAATTTTACTAAAAAGTATTATAAATAATCCAAAATAAACAATTAACTTGTACGACAAAGCTACTAGTGTATATTGTATAATTCAAAGTTAATATTATGAAGATTTAAGAGTAGAAATAAAGAGATGAAATTTAATAAAAAAATATTTAAAGATTCAACAAACAAAAATTATTGATCTTGATAATACTACAATATAGTAAATTCTATATAAAATAAGTAGTATATAATAAACTTATAGCAAAATATATTTTAATGCTTTTTCTGCAAAATAAGATGACGGTTCTTTAGCCGCATTTTAAAAATAAAAATTCAACATATTATAACCATTTTCTTTTTATTATTTAAATAGTTTTAGCAATTCTTTGCATTCCGACTTTAATATTACTTGTTTGCTCAATGTTCTGCCATAAAACTCAACATCCATTATTTTAAAAACAAAACTATTTTTATCAGAATAACTAATTGTTAATGAATCAACAAAATTTTCATCTAATAAAATGTAATCTTGAATTCTATTAAAGTTAGAATTAAATGTCACTAAATCACATTTCCATGTTTCTATAAAATAAAAAACAGATAGCTGAATCAATATTTGATGTTCGTTATTGATTCTCAGCATCAAAGATTCGTTTAGAAACTGTGGTTTTAAAGAACCAAGTATTAATAAACATGATTCAGATATATTTTGATTGATGTACATACCAACATTACCGTTAACACCTGAAATGTGAAATAAATTAATTACTTTTTCAATTTTAAGAATAATTTGTCGATCTTTGATAACAACGACTCCCAAGAAATGTTCATTATAAATCCTATCTATTATTATCTCTCCCATTCCATCAGGAAATGTATTTTCAGAAGTCCCCCATACATCTATTAGATCTATCAAATTTTTCTGTTGAATTTTATTATTTATATCACCATCTGAATTAGTATCAGAATTAGTTATATATAATGTTTTTTTAGTATCTTTTTGAAAAGGCTTAGTATCTAAGATTTCGTTGTCAGAAATGTGTTTAGAAATCTGATGTCTAATTCCGTTATCACGTTTAAATTCAGAATATTGTTTTAATTTACCAATATCATTAAGATTTTGTAAAATGATATTTACTTTGTTTTTGCATTTTTCAGGTAACATTTTTAGTTTTTCTATAATAGATTTATCTGATATTATACCACGTAAATATATGTTTACGTAGAATCTTATCAATTCACTATTAATATCATTATCACCAATCATTATCAATCTTCGTATTTCTTCTGTCTCATCAACTGTAAGCAATCTTCCACAAAGAAACAAATACTGCTTATAATTTGGTATATTGTTTACTTTCATCAAAAATTGATTTATATATTCTCCACGAAATTTATCAAAATGATTATATATTATTTCAACTGCCATTTCTTGATTATTCTTAATAGCATGATCGATTATATTTTCAAGTAATAATTCCTTATTGGCATTCAATGTTTTAGAAGGAATATTTCTCCATTCTATTAATTTATCGACGCACAATTTTGTATATTCTGAATCTTTATATAAACTATTAATTTCGCTTAATACATGTTCATCTGGTTTTAATAATAACAAATCTAGTTTAATTTTTTTAATTTCATTATTATCAGTTGAAAATATCGAAAATACAATATTGTCATATTCTATGCCTGGAAATTGCCTTATTAGGAAATCTAATTTTTTCAATATAAATAGTGGAATAAAATCATTAACAGTCTGATTATCATTTTCGGTCATATTCTTTGCTGTACTCCTAGTTATATCTCCATTGGTGTCGATGAAAGTCAACAGAGAATCAAAAATTGTTTGAGAAAAACTTGGATTTAATCTAAGCAAGGCTTCTCCCGCAAATATAGAAATTTCCGGTTCGGTGGAATATAATAATTTCCAGGCAAATTCTTCATAAATGGGACAATTACTGATAGCAATATCTTCCGATTTAAAATAAATAATTCTTAAAAGAGACTGAATAATATATTCATAATATAAACCATGATATTTACAAGATGAATAGAGCTTGATCAAATTAGAAATATCATTACAATCGAGAATATCTTCATCTGTAAAATTTTCTATGATATAAGCAATTGAATATATCGCGCTTGCAGCAACCATCAAAATGCTATCTTCAGCCAAAGTTTTAAGTAGATTAGAAAATATGGAATTTTTAATGCTCAATGAATCCCGTTTAACAAAGTTAATAATACTTAAAGGTAAGGTAGCGCGTACTATTGCAGATGGATCAGTTTTTAAAGTCATGAGATGCTTGTGGAACAATGCCATTGTATTTTTATCACCAATTAGACCAGCAATATATATTGCCATTCGGCGCAATTCCTCATTTTTATCACGAACATCCTTAAGAAGTGTATTTACGCACATAAGAGTAGCGCCTTCATATAAACTAGCATACTTCAATATATAATAATTGGTAAACCTTTTCATCTCGACATCATTGGTATCAATTTCTCTTATAACGGCATCAAATACAGAAAGTACATCATATCCATTCTGCATCATACATATTATTTTATGCATTGTGTCTCGTTTTGTCTTTATATCTTTACTCGCTAAGCCGACCTCTAAATTTTGTTTAGTTTCCTTATAGGGAAAAAATTTTCGTTGAGCGCTCGAAATAATTTCAATACTTTTCTTTGAGCTGATCCACCTTAAAAACATAAACAAAAGAATGTCGTGTTATTTATTTAAAAAGTGAAACAATTAAAGCAAATATAAAACATATATAAGATAAAATGATATATCAATTCGAATAAACATAAAAACCAATGAATTGTATAAGCGAATGCTGTTAGCACCGAAAATATAAATAGTTAGTAAATAGTATGATTATGAAAACACTTATATTAGTACGTATTATAATGTATAAATATATGGTGTTGGAATATACGAACATCTATTTTTGAGTGTATTATAAAAAAAATAATAAACAAATTTTAATTAAGCATTCACACCTAATTCATAACCACCTCAAAATTAAATATTCAATTAAATAAATTTCCATAAAATTTTGAATGCGTGCAACGGTACTAACTTATAATAATACATATGAAAATATATTGCATAAGTAGTTACATATAGCTTACTCATATGAGTTAATGAGCCTGAATAAATTTTTTATAAAGATAAACATGGAGTACAAAATGTATAAGCAATTTCTTATTGCGTTTAAAAAAAATATCGATTGACGGAAACACTTGTTATGATAGGGATATCAAAAATACAAGAAGGCTGGAGATTGGTAAACATTGATACAGAAAGAATAGATATTTATGACAGCATTTACCGAGATAACGAGATAGTTATGTGTATACACTTTTTATAACTAAATAAATAGAAAATCAAATAAATGAAAGATTGTAAATGTATTTAAGTCGGTGAATATTCAAAAATGAGTAGATAAAATCAATGTGACATCAGATTAAGAATTAACATTTTGGTTAAATAAATTGATTAAATATTCTGTTTACAACTGAAGCATAAATTAAAATATCGCAGTTGAACTCGGTATAATAGATCAATATAATTCCAGGTAGTTAAGAAGGAAGAAATAGTGAATACGACATTTTTATTAATGAGATTGTAATATTTTGTAAATAACTAAGCTAAAATAAAATCTTATATTACAACACGAAATGAAATAGTGATAAAGTTTTACATAGACTATTCAAAAGATATTAATAAATGTTAACTATGAAAGCAATATCAAATTTATCGTATTAAAAACCATAAAATTATGTCTTTAGATTTAAATGAATCACTTAAAATGATAAAAATAAACAATGAAATGAAGAAGCGGTAGAAAGATTTAAATATGTTAATTATGGCAAATTCCTATCATAGATATAAGAAATGAAAATAAAGTAATAAAAAATATCATTCTTTATTTAAATAAACAAACTTAAAATTTAAATTTCTTTATCAGTTTTCCATCATACGAACAACCGCTGTATTATATTTTATTAATTTATACATTAAATATTTTTATGGCATGTATTCTTTAAGATCTATCCATGTTACTTTAATAGTATTAGTATAAATATCTGATATTAATTGATAAAATATGCAGAATAATATGAAATAAATCATTAGATGATTACCAATTTCACTTACTATAAATATTCAGCATATTAGTATATGATAATACCAGATATACATATATTTATTAAAAATATAAATGTTTTATCTTTCTTTTCTTTGATTTATATCAATATTGATCTTTTACGGTGTGCCCATTCTGCTATTCCAATAAGCCATAATCATGATGTTTTCTATTGTATTTATTATGATCACCATATCTAGACTAGTCAACTTGAATAATAATATTAGAACCACCTAGATTTAATTTATTTAAATTTGAATAAATTTCTGTTAATTTCTTAATACTTACTTTTTATTCTAGGTATAATAATATTAAAATTTATTTATAGGGTTAGCGTTGTATTGTTCTTTGTCTTTCTTTTCGATGGCCTGCGGTTGGCATCCAGTGGCACTCGCTTCTCCAAAACTTTTCACAGTATCTTCTACTCGATCTCTTACGTCTATGTCATCCTCAATGCTTCTACTCAAGTGATATGGTTTCGAGCGTTCTCTTTAATATGTGTTATTAGATGTACGCTTCAGAATTTATATTTAATTCCTTAAAATAATTTCTGTGGTACTTAGTTACCACACCGTCCCATGCCATGACATAAAATATTATTTTAGTTTTTGCCTTGTATAACAAGCCTAATTCATCCGCCAAGATGTCATATTTCTTCTTCTTCTTTTTTGTTTCATCAATTTGAAGATTGTCTTGGCTTGTTATACCAACTCCTACTGATATATTTTCATTCTCCTTTTTATCGTAAATAAATATATTTGGTCTATTATTTTTTACTAGGATATTAGTTCTTATCTTAGTATTGACACTAATCTCAGCCGGATCGTTTTCAAAAATCTCTTGAATTGAGTGGCTTCTAAGTTTTTGGGTTTTTTGAAATTGTATTTATTCATTAACAAGAGATGGATGATCTCAAAAATTCGTTATGCCTTCGGTATAATCATGGCCAAGTATACGCTTACATCTTCTTGTTAGGTAAAACAGTTTTTTTATCTTGGCCACAATGTCGGCATAAAAGATCAGTTTCTCCCATAAAACATTTCTATCTTGAATGTAGCAATATAATTCTTCATCACGTAGGTTATTGTTCTCAGCTATCATCCAAGTAGAAGAGTCTTTTAAATGAACATGTTCATATAAGCGGGTTCTATACAGCAAACTTTGTAATTTTTTATTATTAATCTTGTCGTCTAGTGAACCATGTTGATCATTCATAATACTCTTCACAGAGATGTCTTCCAAAAAATATCAACCTGAAATAGTGTTTGATGATAGACAAATATGTTTTGCTTGTTTTTCTTTTTTATATTATCTTTTATATATAATTAATGCTTCATTTTTTTATTAATATACCTTTTATTCCTACTCATCTGATCATTCCTTTTTAATTTGAAGATATAATTCAAAATGGCGTTAGGATATGCAAAGATTACAGCTTTGAATGTCAGAGTTCAACTTATATATACTTAAAGATTTAATCTAAAGTTATTATTAATCTGAATGTAATTTAAAAATACTTAATTATTAATTTTTCTTTAAATCCTCATTGTTATCGAATTACATGCTTTTTTGAAACTAATTAATTAATTAATCAAACAAACACCTTGAATTATGTTAAGAAAAAGAACTAAATTTGGATAATGATAGGATATTTGGTATAAACACAGATAAACTATAAATTTAACAAACCAATAAGTATATGCCTAGTTTTAAATCGGGATATATAAAGTCAAAGCATTTTAAATAATTATTTGCATTGTCACCTGGACGTTAATAAAGTGTTTGAGCTTGATGTTAAAAACATCATTATAACGACAACATATCTTACTTAAAATATTAATGCTACTCCGATATATGTAAGTCTCAATTAAGAGTATTAATGCCTAAGTGGTTATAATTATTTTGATAGAGGTAGTTTTTTTACTGATTAATGAATTTTACAGAGTATTTATAATACAAAAAGCAATTTTATAAAATTTAAAATTATAAAACACTTTATTTTAATAAAAATTTTTTCTTGTTTTTATATTAAATCTTTCTATTAAGCATTCCTAAATCGTCCAAGATTTCCTGATTTATAGAAATCTCTTTTACTTTTTTTAGCTCATTGTTTCCAATACCAAGAGATTCTAATACGTGTAATTTCTTAATTAATTTAGGCCACACTAATTCATCTATTGTACCTTTTGCTATAATATAATGAATATCGACATTATCCACTTGTCCGATTCTATGTATTCTATCTTCTGCCTGTAAAAGAGTCCCAGGGTTCCAATATAGTTCAGCAAAAACCACAGCCTTTCCAGCAGTTAGTGTCAAACCCGTAGAACAGGCAGTAAGGCCAAGAAGTGCTATCCTGACACTATCATTTTCTTGAAATATATTACACAAGGATTGTCTTTGGTTTCCCGCTGTTCTTCCATCAATCTTAATGAAGCCCACCCCTGTTCCAATAATAAACTCTTCCAACTCATCCAATACACTTTGATGATGGGCAAATACTAAAAATTTTATCTTTTTTTCTAATAAATTCGTTATGTACTCCTTTACCCCTTCTACTTTCAGTTCTCCTGCTTCTTTGTATTGCTGCATAATTAAATCCATTGATTTTGTTTGTACTTCCGTTTTTAAGGCCAATAAAACTTGCCTTCTAAATTTCCTTGGTAGCTCGTTTAAAACTTCGTCCTTTGTTCTTCTTAAAAGTAAAGATTTCTTGAGAATGTGAAACAATTCTTCCGAATTAGAAGATCCTTTATAATCATACCAATGGCCTATTTTTCTACCAGCACAATAACGCATGCCATACTCCTTAAAATTTGGAAAAATGTGGTTATTTACAGCTGAAATTATTGGAAAAAGTTCGATGGGTCTGCTAAGTGCAGGAGTCCCCGAAAGAAGAATTGCACGCGTAGCACGCTGTATTAAAGGCACTAGAGTAGTGGTTCGTTTAGAGGTATTGGATTTGAGATAATGACACTCATCTACTATTATAACCCGATGGGAAAGACCAACAAGTATTTCCGAATGCTTGGTAGCCGTGTCATAGCTTATGACACTAATTTTATTTCCAAATTCTGATTTGCTTCTCACAATAATACATTCTTCTTTAAGCAAATAAGATACAGCATCGCTCCAATTTTCAAGTAGTGAAGCAGGTGCTATAATTAAGAGGGGCCATTCTAGACGATAATAATATGCTATTGCTAAAGCCTGAAAAGTTTTTCCCAATCCCATATCGTCAGCAAGAATGATACGTCCATTTCGATTGAGTGCAAACCGCACACCTTCTTTCTGAAACGGAAGAAGTGTTGCATAAACAGACTCATTTAAAACAAAATTTTCTGAAGGAATTGTCTTTCTTAAAATGTTTAATGCACCCTTTGGGATTTCTGTAAATTCCATTTTTGATTTCTTTAATTCTTCACGTACTACTTCATAAGATTGAACAGAAAATGTCCAACTATTAGTCTCTAAATCGTATGCTATATTTGGATCACTTTGTCGGGTGAGAACAGAAGCTATGGTTTTATTTGATGGTTGTATGCGTATAAGACCATCTTGTGTTATGAATAGTTTTATCCTTGAATCTTTTTTATTGCTGTACGTATACTTAGGAAATAATTTATGCGCAACCATCTTCGGGGAGTAATTTTATTTAAAGCATAAATCAATAAACCGTTTTCAAATTGAATAATAAATCTACAAAAATTAAATCTAAATATAATGCATCGCATAACTATAAAATATTGCTTTAAACTAACATTAATATTTCTATGAAATAAAGGAGATATCTTATAAATTAAATTATTATATTAGTGTGTGGTCATATTAAAGATAAGGCAAATTGAATATAAATTTCCAACATTAAAATTCAAAAGAAAGAAAATACAAAAATATCAAGTTTAAAAAAACAGATTAATTATCAAAAAAATTTCTTTGTATAAAATCATAAAATGTTTACAAATTTTATTTGATTAAAGTATTTTACAATTCGATAATTTTATTTTAATACTCTTTTTATATGTTTTATTGAGTTCTTTGCCGTGTCTGTATGCAACAATAGTCTTGATTGACACTAATTTATTTCCCTTAAGTATACTATAATACTGTATGTTGCTACCGTATCAACTTTAGGAGCAATTTATCGTACCTCTATAATTTTAAAACCGGGTCATTCTACCATTCTAATGTTAATTATAAGCTTTAATTTAATACTGTACAACTGGCTCATTTAATGTTTCCTGCTGTAGAAAGTACACTAATAAGCAAAATATAACCAATTATTTTAATTTATTTAAGTTTGTTTTTATATAAGCATATTACATTATCTTGTGTGTTTGCCTTGTTTTAAATATAATTTAAGGAGGTTATATGAATCATTAATTTAGTGATGAGTGCATATAAATGTATAAAACTTCATAATTTATTTATATAATTATTTCCGATAAGGAATAAAGAAAATAACGGTTATTAGTTATTCATACATACACATAAACGTATGATATTTATGAATAAAGTTCAAGCAAGCACATTTCCAGTAACTTCTAACACTAAAGCTGCTAGTAAATTTTGGTCCTGTCTTAATGCCATTTCGGATCTTAGATAATAATAAAAATATATTAATAAGTAATCTATACAAATTGTGTATAATATTTGTAATGAGAATATGTAATATAAAATATATCAAAAATAATCAAATTATATTTGCTACATTCGCGAGTTTTAAAAAAAGATGAAATAAAAATGCTACTAATGAATTTTGTTTATTCTAGAAAAATGAAACTAGAATATCGCATATGTTTTTAATTGGATACATGATGAGACTATATATTACAGAGTTTAAATTAAACAGATCAGTATAACAACCAAATAAATCATTATCTATCAATTGTGTAAAAATACTTACAACTATGTTTTTCTAATGTAGAAGATATATCGAGAATAAATTAAAAATTAAGGTCGAAGTGATTGTGGGGATAATTATTGTAAAAGAAAGAATAAGCATTACTCACCCAATAGAAAATAAAAAGTAGAAGTAAAACAAATTATAATTCAATTTGAACGAATGATTTTAAATTTGCCACATTTTCGAATACAAGAGTGCTAATTAGTTATAATTCAACAGAATAAAAATTTATTTTTTACCCTTTCTTGTGGAATTTTTATCAATTTTTTTTTGATATTTAATCATTTGGATTGGATTGGTTATTTTAATAATAAAGATAAATATATCCAAAAAGGAGTAAAACATGATTGATGTTATAGCTCGAAACGCGACTTGCTTAGCAGAAATGTGTTTAATGGGTTTAGCATGCTTATATATTTCCTTTTCATTTTATAATATCCTGAAAATTAATAATATATATGCTAGATGTTTGGTTTTGTATTTGCTTATTATCATTGTGTATTATTACATTATTCTGTTGAAAAAATCACCCGGTTCGGTTTCTGATTATGAAGGAATACAGATAAAAGGGATATGTAAGCATTGCAAGAGATATAAATGCAATAGGACATATCATTGTAGCACCTGTAATAAGTGTTACTATAAAAGAGATCATCATTGTCCCTGGTTGGGTAAATGTATTGCTGCAAAGAATTATAGAGAGTTTTACTTACTTTTGCTATTTTCAAACATGTATCTTACTATTTTTGTTTTTACATCACCAAATAAGGAAATAAGATTTGTAAATTGTTATTTGTTAATTATATTTTTTATATTTTTCATTTGGACTAATTTTCTTCTTATTATTAACAAAACTTCAATCGAATTTTATAAAGGAAGAAGACGAAACCAGGTAATTGAACATTCCATTAATTTTAACGAGATTAAAGAATCAATATATACCATTCTTTGTGAAAATGATTCTAATAATGCTATTATCTTATTTTTTCCTTTTTTAAAAAAAAAGACACGTATCATAACCAATTAACCGAAATAGGAAATTCATTAATAAAAATAAATTATTTTCAGTATATCTATAAATCAAAAGTGAAGTAAAATAAACAGTTCAAGTACTTTGCTAAATTTAAGTAGTTCTTTATAGCTTATTGATGATGTAATTGCATCTCCCAATAAAATCGGTGAAAAAACAGCAGCTAATTTGTCAACAGATATGTCGCTTCGACTATTTTTCAATATTAATCCAGATATTCGTAGTAAAGACAAGAAAAAATGGCCATATGTCTCATTCATTGTTGGTATGATACACGATAATAAAAATGAGACTTTCTTCGAATCGATTTCATTAGTACAATTAAAATAGTAACTTTCTGTTTTGACACATGCTAATTTACTGAACACCATTGTATCAATAACACCATTTAGATTATATTTCATGTAATGGGCAATACCACTAAAGAGATTGTGAACTGAGAAATCGCCATAATTAAAGCTATCACCATTTCTTATATATTCAGAAATTTTCAAAATATCTTCGTTTATAGGAATCGATCTTAGCCAACCGTCATAGTCTAACAATCTATTAATAAGCAAATAATCAAAAATTTTAATAATTAAATTCAAACTTCTTTCCTTTTTAGCCTGCTCAGATTCAAATATTCGAAATAGTTGTGAAATTATATAAAATAATTTATCCATTGCAAAATTCTTATTTTTTTTCATTTTAATAAAAGTTATGTTATTCGACGTGTTTTCTGATTTTTCGTCGTTTTTATTAAAAAGTTTCATTTACGATGAGGGATATTCGAAAAAAAATAAATTTTTTGATAACGTAACGTTGTAATAAATGCGATGCAAATATCATCATTTCAAGACAAAAATTTTATAATTTGAAAAATTGGGCACACGAATAAAGACGGTGGAATGTTCTAACACTGGTTTAAATTTAATTAAGTCAATTTCGCTTTTTAAAAATTATGAATTTTCAAACTTTTTTCTTGATGGTTAACATGAAAAATTTTTATGACTAATATTTTCAATAGAATCTATAAATGTAATCTGAAGCAACTTTACGATTGCATTTGTGAGCTTTTTCATTATACTATAATATAAATATAGCTTAAAGGCGTATCATAACAATAAATGGAATTATCGATATAAATTTATTATTTTTGAAAATGTGCAAAGAGTAATAAATATTTAGTCGAATTTATTAACCAAAATAAAATAAATTATAAAAGATTATATATATCATAACATTGATTCGTCCAATCTTACGTTAAACTAGGACGAAAATTTACTAGTAGTTGGGTGTTAGAAGCCACTGGCCAAGTTTGAACTTGTAATTTAAATACAAAACTGTTTATCCATGTGTGTGTTTTGTAAATGGCCAACTTCACAATTTTCTTCATTTTTCCTTAGAGGTGGGAGATTTAGATATTATTTAAAACGCCATCAAGCTTCACACATATATGGCGTTTGCTTAAGCTCCCATTTCCAAATTGATCACTCACTAAAATATCCTAAGCTCTATCTAGAGCAAAGGAGGCGCATCTGTAAAACCAATCAATACGAAAATGTAATAACAGATCCGCGCCTAGAATAAACCAAGGCAACGCGCAGACGTTCCGCTCATATTGGAATGTCTGTAGTAGTCGACTTCGAGTAAATCAGCTTCACGGCCTTATATGGATGCTTACAAGTGACACTAAGTTGATAAAAGTGCCCTGGTTTGATGCCAAAAGTACCGGGCTACAGGTACCCTGCCTTGCTTGCAAGGTCGATCCGGCTCCGATAGACGATATGAGCTTCGATTAACAGCGGTATGACTATTTAAAGGGAAAGGATTGTCTCAATTGAGACAGTTGCTGCACTGGGTCAAGAACCTCACAGATCATTTTATATATAAAAAGAGCACCTATAGTATAGCTAAGGAATATTAAATCGTGAAAGCTTCAGTTTAAATAAAGCATGATGATCTCATAACACTAAAATAAAAAAAACATATGTAAAATAAAAAGTTTTAAGGTAAAAGTCTTACTATTTGATTAAAGATCTAATTTATTTAATTAAATATAGCATTGTGTTTTTTCTTTATTTTTTATAACATGCAATTAACATCGATGTGCATTCGCTTCTCTAAATCTTTTACAATTTTTCTACCCTGATTTTTGCATACATGCCATCCTCAATACTTTGCTCAATGCTTGGGTGATATGATTTTTAGTTTTTTTTTTCAGCATTATCATTTAGATCTTTACCGTAAAATTTAAATTTGATACATAGCTTCTTTAAAATTTTGTTGCTATCCAAGCATATGATAAAAAGATTATTTTATATATGAATATCAGAATTAATTTGTTCGCCAAAATGCTACATTTTTTTATTCTTTTCATTTTAAATCATATAATATTTTCTTTGCTTGTTTATAGCCTTATCTAACAAATTTTCTTCATTTTTCTCATTTTCTTGTTTATTGTCTTCATTATATAAAGTCAGTCGTTATTTTATAGGATATAAATCCTTATTCTTGTGCAAATCCGAATTTCAACTCTTTTATTTTTAATACATCCTGTAGAATATGTAAAATCGGGTTATTTAATTTTGTAAAGCCATATTTATCAATTAATAAAAGCAATACACATTATTACATAATTATCTATGTGAGTATAATACCAAAACAATCACAGATTATGTTAAATGATCATTAGGCTTTTTTTGCTTATTGAAATGGTGATATTTTAAGCAATATTCAAAAAAAAATCTGCCTTAAATATAGCAATATATTACTTGGCCATGTAGATTATAATTTTTTTATTTTATTTGATAAAAGAGTCTTTTAAGCTTGCAAGCTTATTGCAATTAGCTATAATAACTTTCTATGTATTAATTTTATTAATTTCATTGTATGGCTACTCTTGCTAAATCTTTACTAGAACATTGCAAAAAAAATCTTTCGGAGAATATTTTATTTTGGGATGCTTATGTGAAAACGATGATAATATTCTCTCCTTATAATTTATATAACACCTTCCTACAAACATATTTTATATTTATTTACGTTTGATATGCTAAAAAATATACACACTTTTCATCTTCGCAAAGTGAAATTTTTTTTAATTTATGTTCATGAACTCTTTTTGTACACAAGCTCCTTATGTATCTTATGTTGTACAAGATATAATCGTCTGTCATATGAAGAAATTATATAATCAGCATATCCTAGTTATGTTAGCACGATGTGATAAATAACAATATTAATAGAGTCTTCATTTATTACTATAAATAAATATTTTGAATCAAGAAATCTTACACTATTCATTTAATTTACCAATACATTTCATCTAACGTTCACTAATGCTTTTTATTAAAAGTTTTAATTCGCGTTACCACAACCTTTCTTTTATATTGCCGGTAGCTTGCATCCAGTGACATTTGACTTTCTGAATTTTTACTACTCTCTTTTTACAATCACATCTACAATGCTTCATCAATAATTTGATGAAGGATATCGATAATAATATTTAATGTAAAAGATGAAATATACGGCAATGTTACAAATGTATATGTAATATATAATTTAAATACTGTGGTATTTAAGTACTGTGGAATGTCATAATATAATATTTTATTTTTGAATTCAGACAGTATGTTTACTTTAACTTCTAAGAGGCTATTTTGCAATCAATAAACTATTCTTACTTTCTATAGTGTGTTAAGATAATATTTTCATTTTGCATTACATCATAAATAAATGTTTAGATATTTTTTTCTTGTTAAACTATCATACTATTCTCGTAGCAGCTAGATTATTCTTATTTTATAAATATTATCCTTTCCTAAACCGAATGAAATAGCAATTTTTTTGATTCCATTTTATAAAGCACGTTTAAAAGTAAAAAATGAAATTATTAACTGATTATGAAAGAAATTGAAAATTTTAAAAATAAAAATGAAATATTATTTCATAGTAAATTATATATTGATTATCTTTAGAATAAAAAGCCATAACAAATAATATACAATATAAAAAGCTAATATATTCGATATCTAATTATGATATTGATGGAATTATAGAATTGATAAAAGGATATTATCATTACGTTAGATTATTTTTGCTCATCAAAATCTTTCTTTGTCTTCTATCATATACATATTTATTAATTAATTCTATAGAATTGAAATTTAAGATTAGTAAAAATATTAGGTCAAAAAAGTAAATGCGATTGATTCGATTGTTTTTGGAGAACTGACAACGCAAAGCACGATATATTTCAAAAATTAAGTTTTATAGTAGAAAATGAATTGTATGATATATTAAAGTGTAAATACAATGTTAAAAGAATTTTATATGTATAGTGGGTTGTAGAGATATATGCCTTAATATTAAGAAATTGCTTGTTTTAAAAATGAAAATAGAAATTAGGTTTACTTGAAATGGTTATTTATGATAATTGCGTACCAGTGAGTATAATTATCAAAGATTTTTAGCGTACTTATAGTTTTCTCAGGTAATAAAATTGTTTTTTTAATTGAAAATAAACAACGTAAAAATTTGTGTGAATCCACAGATTAATCGATACACACATAGGTGTATGTGTAGATGAGATTAACAGTTATTTAACAATAAAGATAAATAGAAAATTATATTTATGAATATTTAAGCAAGTATTTTTTTTGAAAACCTAAAATAAAGCATTCAGTAATTTGATGAATATTATGGTCATAAAGTATTTTTTATTGCCTTATCTAATAATAATTGATTTTTTATATTGTCATTTAAAAAATCTATTCTATATTTATATTAAAACATATGTTCATTTAATATTTTTTAGCTTATTTCTATTAATTTTAACAATATCAAGCTTTAACGGCATGCTTTAAGGTTCACGATTATATACTTTGCAATTTAAAAAAATTAAAGCACTTCAATCTTCGAAATGATTACATTTATCTTCTATCAAACCATCAATCATGTTAACTCAGCACTTATTGTCAATGTATTATACTTTCACAACTCTAAATAATACTTCTAATTTTTTTAAATCAGAAATTATATATACGCCTAATATATTCATATATTTCCATTTATATGTTTGATGTAACTTGATCAACTTTTTTATATTTTTAATCTAAATTTTTTTATTAATACATAAACTTTACTTGTTTTATATTTGAAATGATAAATATGCTGCATCAAACACATTTAGTTTATAACCTTATTTTTTGTTCAATGAGATTTTGTATCTCTTTTATTTGAGAGTCTCTACCATCGTTAAAACCGACTTTTATAACGACTTATTTTAATAAAAATAAAAATTCATTCAAGATTAATATACATACCCGTACTATATTAAATTAAACACTTAACAACATTTCATTTAAGTAGAAAAGAAGATAAAATCAACACATCAATTAGGCACTATGGTTAATATATTACAAAGAATTGAATTATATACAACGAAATGTGTTAATAAATTTATTTAACACTTTCTATATAAAATAAATATTTTATGAATTATATTTTTTGCTGTAAAATATTATATATATTGTTCCTACTTTTTAAGCATCCTTTTTATATCATCTTTTTTATATGGTTTTATTTTCCATGACTCGCCATTCTTAGAATACAATTTTAAATATTTTTCATTTATTAATATTTGCGAAAAATTGATCGATAAATGTTTTAGACAAGGCAAATGATAAGTATCTAAAATATAATTAGCTATATACATTCTTACTGAGAAAACCCATTTTTGATAATTTTTTTTATCATATGTATGATTAATTAAACATTTAATAACATCTGGATGAATATATTTAAATTTAAAAATCTTTTTTATAGACAATTCTTTCATTTCGTCCCAGAAAATGAATTGAAGAAGCTTTATTTTGCAAACACTATTGTAAAGCTCACTGTCATTTTTATACTTTTCAAGTTTTAGCATATCCATTTTGGAATTCAATAAATGATAACTAATAATTGAAACATATACTTTTTTTAAATCCAGTATATATTTATTTTTTGAAATATCTTGCTTTTTCAAAGGTAATTTTAATTGATGATCATTGCAACCTTCATTAGTAGCAAATAATCCATATATTGTTAACATATACGTTTGTTCGAGTATATTCTCAGGCATTGGACGCTGTAACATTTTAAATAAATTGGTGTTTTCGATTATTTCTAAAATTGTATCAAATGATGATTCAACATATAAAATTATATCTTTTTTCGTTTGAGATGTTATTTGGTTTAAATCAATGTCAACAACATTAATAATACTATTAATTATGTTATACATATAACTATTAAGCAGTGTTAAAAGAGGAAATTGAATAGTTTTTGTATTTAAATATTGCAGAATGTCAGACTTAAAGTTTGACTTGAATCCTTTCATATGCATCGAAAATATGCATCTTATACAATATTCTAAGAATGTATTCTCTTCCATTTCGATATAGTTTAGTATTGGAATTCTTAAATCAATATGATCAATATACATCTGGATACAATTTTTTATATTTGTATAATCCAATACCATATTTTCCTTTATATTTATAATGGAAGCGATACATGAAAGAGTATCAGTTAATGATAATTTTTCTTGTATTTTCATGAAACTTAATTGATATGGCAATGTGTAGAAATATGTGCCAGCATGTACAAGCATAGTAACAGGAATATTAATATTAATATTAGTTTCCATGAAATATATGTAGATCGTGTTGAGTAACAGAGTCTTTTCAAGATTGCTTTTAAGTAAAATAAATAGATACATTTGTAATGATTCTAAATCGAATATATTAATAATATTTGGATTTGATATCGACGAAAAAATAAAGGCTGATAATAATATAAACAAACTATGGCGTATATCTGATATATATGTTTGAGTAACATTATTATTTGTAGTTATTTTACTAAACCATATTTTGAATAGTTCCATATTTTCATTAGAAATAAACTGATTAAATGAGTATTTACCTCGTATAAATTTTATCAATTTTGAAAATAATAATGTAAGGCTATCTTTCAAGCCATATAAAAATACGATATCTTGAGTAATAATAAAAAGAAAAATATTATCTTTTAGTAAATTGATTATTTTATCTGCATTGCCAGTCAAAATCATTTCATTATTAGACAAAATGTTTAAAAAACCCAATATATACTGCTTTTCTATTAAATTGCAATTATATAATGTGTTACTATAAGTTTCATTTTTAATAATAATATTTTTGCAAATAAATTTAAATACTTCAAAGTTTTTATCAGAAAGTGTTACATTAGCACTACTTTGTATATTTATAAGATCAGTTAACACTTTGATATCAATATTGTTCATAGAAGATGCACCTATGAAACAAAATATATTAAATATTGCGTGAATAAAGTATTTCATAACGTAATAAATAAATTTCATTTTATACTTTCATTTGACAGGTTAATTACCCAAAAGAGCAATATCTAGTGTCAATATATTAGCAAAATCACATCATGAAATAATTTATCATATAATAGTGGCTTATACAGTATTTTTCTTGTTGATTAATATCGGCTTGTACTAAATCATTAATTATTTCTATTGTTTTTCTACATGTGATTATATAACACAATAATTCAATACTAAAAAGATGTTATATTAATGATTAATTAAAGAGATGTGTACTTTAATAGTGATTACTATGTTTTTTACAAGCATTACAAAATTTTAGAACTTTTGGTAATTTATTTACAAAAATGATAAATTAAACTACTTATTTGATCGATATATAATAGATAAAAGAATGTAAATGGAATGAATTAAAGACAAAATATCTATTTTTAAAAACAGAGCATTTGTCTAAAAAGGGGAGAACATGTGAAAGCAGCCGAGGGCACAATATTTTTCATCAAACCCAACAACTTTCTCGTATAATCGTCTTATAATCCATATTTATCATAGTATGCTCTACGCATAAGGAGTAGCTAGAGGTCGTCTTAAACGCGATACAAATTTGGCTTGAAAAAATACTTCTTGATGATTATGTAAAATCTTGCGATTTTTTTCGTAACAAATTTAAATGTAAGTGAGCAAAGAGGAATTGAAAAGATGTGTACATATAACCAAAAGTAGTAATATAGAAAATAACTAACAAATAAATAAAAAGAGGCTCTTAATAGTTTTCACAATTCTACTTACACAGTTAAAATTGAAAGTATTTACCAGAAATTTAAAATTTTATATGACATTAAAATTAATTCTGTAATTTATATCTAAAACCAAATAACAAAAATGATGCTAGAGGCTATGGTGAATAAATAACTATATTCTTCTCTAAATAATTACGAGCGAATACATAATTACTAAACTTATCAAACTATGTGTGATGTTTCAAGGATTCTTCAAACAGTGCAGTGTGCTACCAGGGAGCTGAATCCTAGCCAAAATTTGAATAAAATCGTACGCAAAATATTGAATTTCCTTTATTTAAACGAAATCCTTCACGATTTATGATTCCTTGGCTATACTATAGAGGCTCTTTTTATATATGGAATAAAATACTTGACCCAGTGCAGCAACTGTCTCAATTGAGACAATCTTTTCCCCTTAGGTACTCATACCGCTGTTAGTCGAAGCCCATACCGTCTATCGGAGTCGGATCGACCTTGCAAGCAAGGCAGGGTACCTGTAGCCCGGTACTTTTGGCATCAAATCAGGGCACTTTTATCATCCTAGTGTCACTCGTAAGCGTCCATATGGAGCCGTGCAGCTGACTTACCCGGAGTCCCCCTACTGCAGACATTCCAATATAAGCGGAAC
>SBIQ01000101.1:0-27707 GCA_014805555.1 Astathelohania contejeani | reverse complement strand
ATCTACAAAACACACACATATGGATAGACAGTTTTGGACTTGAATTCCAAGTTTGTACTTGTCCAGCAGCTTCTGACACCCAAAACTACTAGTAAATTCTCGTCCTAGTTTAACGTCATTTCGGACGGTTAACCCATAAATAAAGAATAATTTTTATTAATTTAATTTTGCATTTAGTTTATAAAGTAAAAGAAAACTTTGGAGACGATTTAGTGAGATTCAAAGTAATATTGATGAGCATGAGTCATAGTTGATAAATATATAAAGATATTTAGAGAAGTAAATAAAAGTATTAGTAACAGCAATTCGAATTTTATAAAAACAGATATTTTTGTAAAGGAATCAATAAATTACGAAATTTATTATTTAAGATAAACAAAATTCGCATGGCATATTATTGTAGTTTACTTTATGTTAAATTACTTTATATTCTAATAACTTATTCCTCTCATGAACAATTAGATCTTGCATTTTATCGCGGCCATACCTTAGAATTTGGTTTGAAAATTAAATACGAATTAAAGTTTTTTCTTGATTAAATTATATTTAATTAATTTTTTCATACAATTTTATCTTTTTCTGAAGCAATTTTAACTTCTTTCTTTTCATATTAAATGTATATGATTATTGTATATTTAAAATAATTTTATTGCTTTTAATTCTAAGCTACTAACACTTTTTTTATTACAATAAAGTTTATTTAATAGTTCAGGTATAAGTACTTTATCTAAATCACATTAATTATTAGCATTTCTTTTTTAGGCAATTTACCATTTTTTGTTCAGATTATTACTATACACACTCTACCATCCTTGCGCTTTAGCGCAACCATTTCTTGCACCGGCTTTGGTTCAAAAAAGAAAATTAATACTAGCTTTTCCCACTAACTAATTAATACTCCAGCATATTCCAACAAGATTATCATTAATAACAATATGAAACTGAGGTAGCAGATAGGTTTGGGGTAACAAAGCCTTATATACTGCTCTTAGTAGCAGCCTAGCCACCATCCATCTGCTTTTGCAAACACCTCTAATGAATACAGGATTTGGGTTGTGGTCTGTGATAATTAACCAGAGTATTAATATGAGTGTTGTCAATAAATATAACCATTTTCACATGCAATACTTTTTACAGCAGTTTTTTAGTTATTGGGATTATACTTCTCATTGATACGAATTTGCTTCTATTCTCTTATGAGACAAAAGTTCATCATAAATGATAAACACATTACTATGATTTGTGGTTGCTGGATACACCTGCAGAATTAGAGTATTTAATGATATACCTCCCTGGAGATTATTATCTATGAAATGTGGGAATTATATTTTTGCAGTGGGCCAGCAAATTATTAATTCTTTTTTTAAAAATATAATAGAACGTAGTATTATTAAATAAATAATGTTTGAAAATTTATATCTAACTTTTTATTTTTTTGTAAATAAATAATAACTGTAATCTATTAATTGTGAACATAATATCTTTTTTTTTCAATATATTTTAACCCCTCTTTGAATGGAAGATGCAATTAAATTTGATAATATTACTTACCAAGCAAAAAATAAAATTATCCTTAAAGGGATAAATGGCCAAATACGTAAAAATAGATTAACAGCAATAATGGGTCCATCGGGATCTGGGAAAACAACATTTTTGAAAATTATTAGTGGAAGAATGAAAGGAAAATGTATTGGTAGAATATTGTATAAAAATAAACTTATTAAAAAATCCGAGTTAAAAAACATGTCCGCTTTTGTACACCAAATAGATCTTTTACAACCACATTTAACAGTTAAAGAATGTATCCAATTTTCGGCTAACTTGAGAAGCGAAGAAGAAGGGGCGGTTGATAAAGAGATAAAAGAATTGGGACTGGACCACATAAAGGATTCCTTGATAGGTGATTCTTTCAAGGGAATATCTGGTGGTGAAAGAAAACGTGTAGCTATTGCGATGGAGCTCGTCAGCAATCCCGATTTGATATTCTTGGATGAGCCAACAAGCGGGCTGGATAGTTTGGGAGCACAGAAACTAATAAATTATTTACAAGGAATGAAAAAGGATAAAACTGTAGTGGCAACTATTCACCAACCATCAACGGAATTATTCTTCTTATTCGATGACTTATTATTAATAAAGGATGGCGTCGTTGTTTATAACGGAGAGACTAAAGATGTGATGTCATATTTTATGAAATTTGGATATGAATTCCCCCAATTTAGTAATCCAGCAGATCACATTTTTACTTTTATTTTGCCTACGTTTGATGTCAATAAAATTAATTCTAAATATGGCGAAATTATAAACGTATTAAATAACGAAAAAAAGAAGAAAATAAAATGTAAGACGGGATTAGTAAACCAAATTATGGTATTATTTAATAGGGATGTAAAAGGAATAATGAGAAATAAAATGAAAGGGCTTGCTAGAGTGCTGCAGTCCTTATTTATTTCTTTAATTATCGGTGTTATATTTTTTGATATACCAAATAAGGAAAAACATGTGCACCATAAAAACGTGGCAGGATATTTGCATTTTCTTTGCCTTGATATGGTTTTTAACGCATCGATTGGATGTGCTAATTCAATCTTTGCTGATAGAGATATAATGCATAGAGAATACCAATCAAATTACTACTACTTTAAATCATACTTTTTATCAAAGGTTGCTTTTGATTCTCTATTTAATATGATTCATCCACTTCTTCTAACAACTGTCAGTTATTTTTTAACGTTAAATAATTATTCAGTTAAAAAATTCATTTTATTAGAAATAACTTTATTTTTAACAGAGGGATTAGGACATGCTCTTGGTTTATTAGTTTCCTCTATATCATCGAACGTAGACATCGCATTATATATTCTTCCTTCTGTAATTCTTCCACTGGCTATTGTCAATGGGATGATGGTTGATCCAGATACTCTTATTTTACCGTTGAGGCTTATGCAATATATTTCTCCTACTAGGTACGCTTATAATATAGTTATAAAAAATCATTATGATAATAAACCTGTAGGGGATCCCAGTGTTGATAATATTATAACAGGGTTTTGCAGCATACCCACTTCTTTCTCTTTGATGCTAGCCATGTATTTTATTACAATGCTGTCTGCTTTTATAATTTTGCGTCATAAAACTCATTCCATTCTTTAATAAAAAGCAATTATATAAGTTATTTTTACTCCAATGTAATCAATTTTACATTTTGATATAATATATTTAAATTGTTTATTTATTTATTATTTAACTATTAATAATTTCTTTTTGTGATAAAGTCAAGTAATTAATTCAGAATAAATTTTGATATTGAAAACTTTTATGATTTATTTCAACAAAATCTTTATCGATGTATGATTCCTAGCTATACTCTAGAGGCTCTTTTTATATATGGAATAATCAGTGAGGTTCTTGACCCATAGCAGCGACTGTCTCAATTGAAACAATTTTTACCATCATGTACTCATATCGCTGTTAGTCGATGCCCATATCGTCTATCGAGCAGAATGATTATGATTAAAAGCGGAATATCAGTATTCTAGTATTTTTGGCATTAAATTAGGCCACTTTTATCATCCTAGTGTTAATATCCATATGAGACCGTGCAGCCGACTTACCCGGGGTCCCCCTATTGCAGATATTCCAAATATAAGCATACGTCTACGTGCTGCCTTGGTTTAATCTAGGCACTGTGTCTGTTTTTATATTTCTATATTCATTGTTTTTCCAGATGCGACTCCTTTGCTTTAGATAGAGCTCAGGATATTTTCGTGAGTTGTCAATTTGGTAATGAGTGCATTAAGCAATAAATGTGTGAAACCTAATAGCTTATAAACTAACCTCTAAAACTTTCACCTCTGAAGAGGAATGAAGAAAATTGGTAAGATGATTATCTCGAAAACACGCACATATGGATAGACAGTTTTGGCTTGAATGCCAAGTTTGTACTTGTACAGTAGCTTCTAACACTCAAAACTACTAGTAAATATTCGTCCTAGTATAACATCGTTTCGGACAAAAAACATTTGATTAAAATATTTCAAATCCGCATGACGGGAATTACAATATAAACAAAAAGAATTACATGAAAAGTTGTATAGAGCCGGCTCATATGAATCATTTTGCCTGAATGATTTTTTAATTTGTATGAAAACACGAAAGCAAATAGTGCTAATAAACTTAAACTACCTTTAAGATAGGTATGTCTACTAATTTGAAGACGCAATATTATATCAACATCGCGATAATGCTAAAGAATATATAAATAACTTGGTTACCCAATTCAAAAATGTTCGGCCAGAATATCCTGCTGATACAATATGCTTTGGGGAGTTTATACTTTTCATGCAAAATAAATATGAATTAAAACGGTGAAAAGGTTGCGATCGCCACTAAATTCATAAGATATCCAAAAATGAAAAATAAGTGATTACAATAGAATAAGAGCAACTATCTGATTATATATAATCGATCGGATTATCTGTATATCATAAAAACTTGAACTAGATAATTTTAGTATAAGTTGTATGGCGAGTCAAGACGATATCCTGAAAGCCGAGACAAAGAAGAAAATAAAATATTTATTTACACACATTAGCAGTAATTACTTTATACAGTCAAAACAAAACTATGCCTTTTGTCACAGCATAAGACGGATACTGACAAAGATTTATAGAGATGACTTAGAAGAACTTAAGATGTTTGCAATATAAAAAATAGTGAATAGTGAAATTCAACCATGTATATGTTTTTTACTACAATAAATATGAGCATTTAAAATAAGAAATGGTAGCACATCGTTTTTGATTCAGAAAATTTAGGACATTTATATCGGGCAATCTTGTACCTTAGTATAATTATACACCTTTTGCTTTTTAGCACAAAAGTAATAAAACTAAATCATATAGTTTTGTCAAAAATTAATAAATACGTGGCATTTATACCATGCATAAGTATACTCTACTAATCTGCTTATTCACATTCTTTTCTATTTTTGTTTACTTATACAAAATGTTTAAAAATACATTTAATTGCAAATTTAAATTTTCATATATCTTTTCATCGATACACATCATATATAATTATGTTCACCAGAAAGATTGTAATCATGCTTATTACTTAATTGATGCTTTCATATAAATAAGTTTTGCTAGATATTGCATTTAGAATTAGCTTTGGATGGGAATTACGCTATAAAAATGTTTGATTACACTTAGTATACGATACGATTTTATTTAAAACAATTAGACTTTTGATAACACTAATTTTCTCTTTAATCGTTTACTTAAAACAACTGAAATATATTACATATATCATCAAACAAAAACCAATCATTTATAAAATATTAACAAATAAAATATTTCTGTTAGTTTAGAATTCTCCCCCTCCAATGGAAGAAAAGAATTTAGTCACCAATCTTAAGAATCCTGCTTCATTAGGATATATTACTAAACTTTTATCTTTTCCCTTTACTACACAGGAAGAAGCATTAGATTGTTTTTCACCGTATCTTCATGATCCCAAACTAATTATCCCTTTTTTAAAAATATCGCCTCCCTTGGCTGAAATTGTTCCGTTAGAATCACCTTTCCAATTGGAACAAATTAAAAAGACTGTAAAAAGAAATGAAAAAACTAAAATTGAAACAATACGCGATGAATATAGTGAATCATCATCTGAACCAGTCAACACTGACATCCCACCTTATGATGGTGATGTTACACTGACAGGAATGACTCTTTGGATTCGTGGAAAAAAAATACTTGATGATGCATCTCTCAGTATAATAAGAGGAAGAAGATATGGATTGATTGGACGTAACGGTATAGGTAAAACCACACTTTTGAAGGCCATCAGAAGACATGAGTTTGGTATACCCGCTGGTCTACGCATCCATCTTGTCCGTCAGGAAAAGAAGAGAAGTCAAAAAAGCGTAATCGAATATATTTTACAAGATTCTGAATCGGATGATGATTACCGAGAAATAGTAGGAATATTAGAAGGTCTCGGATTTACTAAAGAAATGATGGAGGGTCCAACAACAGCTTTAAGTGGTGGCTGGATGGTACGTGTTGCTTTAGCAAAAGCACTTTTCCTTTCTCCTGATTTACTTTTATTGGATGAGCCAACGAATATGTTAGACTTGCAGACAATAGTCTGGTTAGAAGAAAAGATAAAAAAGATGGACTGCACTGTAATTGTTGTCTCTCATGACAGGGACTTTCTAAACCAAGTTGTTACTGATACGATACATTTAACTGATTTTCAGCTTGATATTTACAAAGGAAATTACAATAATTTTATTAAACAATTAGCAATACGAAGAAAGAATCAGGAAGCAGAGTATAAAGCACAGATGGCGGAGAGGGAACATCTTCAGTCATTTATCGATCGATTCCGTGCAAATGCAAAGCGGGCGGCGTTGGTTCAAAGTAAAATCAAAATTCTTGAGAAGCTTCCTGTATTAAAACCAATTAAATGTGATCCAATAATAAAATTTAAGTTCGAGGAATCTTCGATTCATGGTGTCCTTTTGGATCTTCAGGAGGTGGGATTTGGTTATAATAAAGAACTTGTTTTAGAAGGAATAAATTTAAAAATACTCCATGATTCAAGAATTGTGATTGTAGGCCCTAATGGGGCAGGAAAGAGTACATTATTAAAGCTATTGGCCGGTGTAAATGAACCCACACATGGAACATTAATATCTCATCCAGCGCTTAAACCCGGATATTTTACTCAACACCATGTGGATCACCTCCAACTCAATCGTGGAGCACTTGAATTTTTGATGCAAGATGGTGCTCGAGAGGAGGATTGCAGACGTGCTATGGCTAGATTTGGATTACACTGTGATACCCAGCTCATAGGTACACTTAGTGGTGGACAAAAAAGTCGTCTAGCATTTACTAAAATGAGCATGTCAAGACCCAATTTGCTCATTCTTGATGAGCCTACAAATCATTTGGATATTGAAAGCATTGATGCTTTGGCTTCCTGTGTTAATGAGTATCAAGGAGGTGTGGTTTGTGTAAGCCATGACATGAATTTTGTAGAAGCAGTTTTTAAGGAGATATTAATCTGTGATAGAAAGACAATAAAATATTATAAAGGGAGTATTAGGGATTATAGGAATTCATTGGCAAAGAAAGCTAAATAATATAAATACACTAATAATTATTTAAGAATTCGAAGCATTAACAAAAAATATTATATTTAAAATTATTTGTATTTGAATAAATGTATAATTTTGAGAAAATATTCTTTTATAAATAAACAAAGTGAAATGATATTAAACTAAGCCGATAATTTACTAGTAGTTTCGGGTGTCAGAAGCTGCTAGACAACTGTACACTTGAATTGAGTCTAAGGCTCTTTATTTATTTTGTATGTTTTCTATTTATTTAATTATTTGCTACGAAAGATGGAGTTTTATTTTAAATTGAAAAACTATAAGTTTATATCTTCTTTAGTTAATGCATACTTTATAAATAATTAATAAAATCATGCTAAGTTTTTTTAAAACAAAGGAGGCGCATCTGAAGAAATAAAAGAATATAGAAGTATAAAAATATATCTGGGCCTGCATTGAAACAAAGCATACAGAGGTAAATCTCTTGTGATTTGATTTTTTGCAGACTGTGGCTCTGGTAAGTCGTCTACACAATATATGGCATTAGTATGATAAGAGTCACTTGACTTGATGCTAAATTACCAGACTAAAGGTATCATGTCTTGCTCGCAAGATTCATCGGCTCTCATAAATAACATTTTAAATATACAAAACGAAATTTATATTAGTTGGGACATTTGCTAGACTGAGTCATATACTTCACAGATTACTTCAAATATAAAAAGAGCATATAGAATATATTAAATCGCGAAAGACTTCATATAAGATGCTTTTAATATCTTTTTAAATATAACTAAGAGAAGTGTTCGATATATAAAATATATTGTTATTTTCATTCATTATGGAGGAATATATTTTATTACCATCAAATTTGTTTTTTTACACTTGCTTGTGGTAAAGTAACTCATTTTGACTTGTATCTTTAAGCCTCTCACCTTGATTCTATTTGTTATATCAAATCATCTTCAATGCCCTTCTGAACTTTAAGGATATGGTCTCAAATGTCCTTTTCAATATGGTAGATTGAATGTATGCTTCAATAGTAAGGATTATAGTTAACTCTTTTAAATGGATTCTGTAATATGTGTCCCCACGTCATGATATAGAGTATTATTTTTGTTTTTGCTTTAAAAACAAGTCCAGTTCGTTTGTTAGGAGGTCATACTTTCTCTTTTTTTCAATTTTATTAATTTGGAGATTATCTCAGCTTCTTATATCGAACTCAATAAATAATTTCATTCATTTATTTATCATGGATAAATATGTTCAGTCGATTATAATTTATTAAGATATCTTTTTTATTCTCTACTACTTCCTAAACGAATGAGAACATATTTTCTTTGATTTCTTTAAGCCATATTTATTAAAAGGAGATATAATATAATATTTACAAATTAGATATTTAATTTATTTAAAGGATTAGTGTTGTGTTATTCGTTTTCTTTCTTTTCTATGGCACCCAGTGGCATTCGCTTCTCAAAATTTTTCGCAGCCTCTTCTATCGATCTATTTTACCCATATCAATCTCAATGCTCCTTCTATACTCAAGCAATATGGTTTCAAGCGTCTTTCTGATACCATCGATTGGATGTATGCCTCTATCGTAGAAGTTATATTTAATTCTTTAAGATATTTTATGTGATACCTGGTAACCACTTTGTCCAATGCCGTAACATAAGATATTATTTTAGTCTTTGCTTTGTATAACTAGCCTAATTCATTCGCCAAAAGGTCATATCTCTTCTTATCGTGCATAAAGATTTTTGGTTTGTTATGCGAACTTCAATTAAAATAATTTCATTCTATCTCTTATCGTGAATAAATATATTTGGTCTAATTTTTTCTGGAATATCAGTCATTATCTTTGTATCAACCAGATTTCGTTACTTTGGTTTCCATGATTTTCTGGAATGAGTGAGATCGTAGTTTTTTAAAGGCATATTTATTCATTAGTAAAAGATGAATATATCTAAGCACTTTATCATGCCTTCGCGTATAGTTATGGCTGAGCATTCGAATACATCCTGTTGTTAGATGGCCGATCGACTTTTTGGCTTTACCACAATGCTGGCATTGTATGTCACCATCCCTCCGAATACGTTTCTATTTTAAATATAGCAATAACTTGCTTCAGCACGGTGATTAATATTTCTGGATTTCATCCAAGTAGAAAATCCCTTCAAACTAGCAAGCTTATTTGAACGAGCCATATATAACTTTTTTAAATTTTTTTTTCATTAATTTGGCCATAAAGGAGCTTACGCTAATCATTTAAAAGACTATTAGCAAAAATAACTGTCAAAAAGTAATTCACACTGAGGTATTAGTGGGGATCGAGTCTTAATTTTTAATTTTAACTTCTAGGATCGCTGCTCGTCTTATGAAATATTTTTATATTTTTTCAGCGTATCCGATAATTAGTAGAGCATATACTTACTTTTCATCTCAGCAGAATGAAAACCCCTTCCCATCTCTGTTTGAGGAAGATATAATCACTCTTTATGCAATATCACAAATTATATGAATAATATAATATATTTATTTTCTTATAAGAAGAAAGATGTAAATAATATAATAAATAAAGTTTTTTTTGAATAAGAACTGATATTATTATAAGTCTAATCATGTATTATCTTACTCAGAAGTATATTTCTATAGTGACTAAATTATAGTGCTTACATATGAGTTTATCATAGACCAATTACCCCCCTAATATATTATATTTACTAAATTTACTTAAAATAATAGCTACAGGAAAATTTTATAATTCCGACTTTTGATTTCGAGTGGTATTTTATATATGAAAGTAAAATTTTTATTTATGACTTTCTTTATACTTTTATTCTATCGCTTTAAGTATATCTTTATAACCAACAATAAAATCGCATAATACATATACGTTTTTTTCCTGATTAATGTACTCATTTATGACACGATATTCACTTAATGTCATTCCGCCATGAAAATAAAAAACTATTTTTTTAGAATCTTGTAAATTTTTACGTTCTGGAATTTGATTATTAATCATTTTAAAAAATTTGAGATGTCTTTTTCTATTAATAAGCACATCCTTGACTATTGATGCTATAGCAGGCTTATATCCAAGTTTAATATCCACTTTAGTATTGATGACAGAATTATATTTAGTCTGCTTTCCCGGATTATATTTTGTAAAAAACTTTTGCACGCTTTTACGATATTCTGTGACGCATTTGGGATGCAATTCTTTCTTTATTTCTAACGGAATTTCGATTAATGAATTTCTAATTAGGTAAATTAATAACAATTTTAATCTTTTTTGGTATTCTATACTTGTATCTTTTAATATAAATCCTAACTGGTGGTGATTATTCCCGCTTATAATACTCATTTCTATTTCGGATAGTTCTTTGTTTTTGATGCATTCGTTTATTATTGCTTTGTGTATTCTTATATGTGCTTCGATTGATTCATTGGGGATTTCCTTTTTATCATGGCTTGTTATTTGCGACTGCATTTTTTCGAGCTGCTTTATTGTTTTAGTAAGCGATTCAGTTACGCTGTTGATATCCTTAAACCGGTGTGCTCGGAAAAATTCATCATCGATCACCGAAAAAGGTTTGTCTTGTATTTTAATTATTCCGTTGGTATAATTAAGATATTCATATGCCATAGCTTGGTATCTCCATTCATAAACCAATGGTGTTAACATATCGAATCGTCGGTCGATCATTATTAATTCTGAATTTTGATCAAAATTAATATTTTTTAAGCGTTTGCTTAACATTTCTCCTATATTTTGAAGACTATCACTTCCAGTCATTACTTTTATCATCGGAGCAGTATTCATTGAATGGAAAAAACTGAATATTCCATCTATAATTCTATTTTCATCTACTCCAGAAGAAACAGAAAATAAGCCATCATCTAAACGATATACGTCGATATATATTTCATAAATCTCTTTAACCACACAATACACATCCGCCTTAGCCATATCCGAAATAACATCTTCACTAAGATAATTCGTCGACAAGACAATATATTCGTCATAATATGGATCACTTATCTCTTCTATCAACTCCTTAATACTAGTTGGTCGTATTATAACTACGCATGATATATTACTCATCTTCTTTCTTTTTTTATTTTTTATCATTTCAAAAAGAAAAAAGTCGTTATCTAGTAATTTTGAATGGGATAACATGTTGCTTATAATTTGTTTGGATTCGTCATCGAGCAGAAGTACCTTGAGACCTTCTCCTTTTGATAATATGCCATTAAGTATATCATTATATATTTCCATACATGTGTATTTGTTGATTAATTTATATTACAGTGTTTCAGGTTTTGAACATACTACGAGAATGGTTTATCATAAAGATAAATTATTATAAATATTTTATAATTTTACTTCTTTTAAATATTTATTTGCTCTTGTATCTTATTATATATTTATCTACACTTGGTATTCAATGTATTATAAATTTTATTTTTTAAAAATCTTTTCTATGCCACATTTTATATTCTTTATCGTATTTATCCTCCATTATCTACAATATTTTTTTGTAGATATTATACTATTTAATTTATTCATCAATATTACATTTGTATCTCTAAAACCAATTGATTGACATAACATCTTTTCTACATCAACTGTTTTACACCGTCTTGTATAATTGCATCTCCAATTATTGTTTGTTCTTATCTATACAATCAAGTCTATAGTATATCAGACGTAATATAAGTCTTATCGTATTTATTCAACCATAAGTTTTATGTGTTTTATTTTATTTCCTCATATTATCTGTACGATAATAAATAACACCTACATTATGAGCTTCATTCCTTACACAAGATAGATAGTTCAGCATAAGTAAATCGAAATATTTTATCTTGCTAAATTTGTTTGATTTTATTCATAATTTATATTCTTTTTTCCTTTTTATGAAATATCCAGCACATATTTAATATATTATGCTGGCTTCATAAATATTTCCTATTCTTTATTCCAATTCATTTACCTTTTTAAGAAATAAATTAAATTTCCTTTTACATACAATAATTGGAAGAAAAACATTAAATTTATTTTTTAAAATTTACAAGTAGATTACCGCATGTTTCATTTCATTGATGAATCGTTGCTGTTTTTTTGGAATCCGACTGATAAAATACTTCCCATACCATCTAACCTAGGAGATCTTTTAGAAAACTCGATATCATCTACATCCTCTTCCTCTTCTTCCACTACTTCTTCCGCCACTTCTTCCTCCTCTTCCTCAATAGGATGGTTAAACAGTGACTTATAAGAATAAAGTAGCACGCTATCAAATACTTTAAATGTATATATGCTGTTATCAAACATCCACATGGACTCTTCTACGATTTTTCCTGTTGATGGAGAAAAAGTATGCAAAAAATAAAAAGCTTTTCCCTGTGCATAAACCACAATCGGCTTATTATCATTTCGATTGATAATAAAATCTTCCAGGCTTACCAAGGTGTAATAAGGCGGGAAAGAATATCCATTCTCTTTTATAATTGCATGATCATAATAAATTTCTTTACACCTAAAATTAAAAGAATAAGAATCAATAAGTCCAATTTTAACTGAAATAATATTAGACTCAATTTCCTTTTCATCCGCTAAAAGCAAAACTTCTTTTTTCATCTTCTGAAGGCTATCAGCATTCTTCCTTGGTGTTTTGATTATAACATTTCCTTCTAAGCCAAATTTTCTTCGCTCCTTCTCCCCCATAAATTTGATATAAACACCATGCTTTTTCATGATGCGTTGTATGTTTTTTCCGCCATAGCCAATTATTTTCTTATGATGCTTCTCATCCAAAAAAAAAGCTAACTCAGCTGGGAATTCATCATCAAGCAAATCAAAAGCCTGAACTACGTTTTCATTGCGTCCTCCTATAAATACAGATAGTTCCTTTGAAAAATTATCTCCCTTTAATAAAATATTGCATTGGGTATCTTTTATTATTTTATTAATTTTTCCATTTTTCTTTCCTGAAAGGAACTCTTCGAGATCAGGATCTAATTCCATTTCTACCTCACAGGATGCGCCATACAAAGACACCAATCGCTTTATGTCGTGTTTAAGACCGACAGCCAGAAAGCTGCCCTGCTTCTCAAATACAAAAATTCGATGTACGTCGCAATTGGGATTAAAATTAGTCGTGGTAGCTTTTACTATTTCGTAAAACATTTTTTTAAAGCTTTCTAAAAAAGCTTCTAATTTAGATTTTCCGAAGGAAATTATTGTAACTTCGGTAAGATCATCAAATTTATTGTCTTCCACTTCTAGATAACTATCATGACAACATAATAAATTTTCTAATTCCAATCTTTGATAATATAATAAATATGCTAATTTAAGAGAATCAAAACGAATTCTTGTTCTATTGGAGGGGTAAGCTTTAAGTGGCTGAACCACATTATAATGTTCAGATGATACTAAAGCCCGGACTATGTTAATTTTGGAAGAATAAAATACACGATATCCACGTCTTATCATATCATGTACAGAAATATACCCGTTCTTCTCTGTTACTTCTCTTCCCAATAACCTTTCAATCATACAGACAATATCTTCTTTTGCTTTTAATCCTGAGGTTTCTTTTCCATTTATGTAAATTATAACTTTGTTTGTAATTTCTAATCTGATTATTGTGCTGGTTTCTCTTCCTATCTCATCAATTTTTTTTATAATATAAGATTTATGCGGGTAAAGACACATCGGAACATGGATTTTATAAAAATAACGATAAGCATGCTTTAAAAGGGGTAAAGGGTTATCACAAAGATATCTATTAACATTATACACATGTATTTTGGCATTACCATTATACATTTTAGTATATGAAATATCTGCAAAATCCATCATTACTCTTCTAAAATCCTGTATTGATTCGTTTACGATTATAGCCTTCATTTCATCAGATATTGAATCATCCATATTTATCCCGAAATAAAGCTTATAATTAAAAGGATTTGTAAGATAAAACCTTTTTTTAAGTTTATCGAGGTTTTCAGCATCATCCATGACGACATCTAAGACCTTATTTAAATAAAGAAAATGAAACACACACGAAACTTTTGTATATGATTATCTGGTTTCGATAAGAACATGAAATATCGTATTTTGATCCTTGGAAGTCATTTATTAAAGTTGCTCCGTAATTATAAGTGCGAGGCAGTAAATGGTGCCAAAAATATATGTGCTAAGAAGGATAGTTTGTTTAAAATTTATGAGTGCTTTGTTTGCATTGATGGATAAATAAATTTTTTTTATTTTCAAATTCTGAATATTAGAAAATAAATTTATATATAAAGCATAAATTGTAAATTATTTTTCGTTAAAATATAATTTATGCTTAACCCACAATGGATGACAGATTTACTAAGGAATTAGAATTCGCACAATCATTATGTAATCCAGGATATATCCAATGGCTATATGAAGAAGGGTATTTTAGTGATATTCGGTTTTTACAATTTCTTAAATACCTTAAGTATTGGCAATTACCTCCATATTCTAATCATCTGATTTATCCTCAGACTATAAATATCCTTGAACTTCTTAATGATCCAGAATTCGTTTCTAAATTGGGTGACGAACAAACTTATATTACGTTAGGAGACCAACAACTCCAACTGCATAATATAAAAGAATAAATAAAAAAAACTTTATTTACCTATCCTCCTCTCAGCGCTAATACCATATGTATTACACTTCCAGATGTGATATTATAATCACAAACTCGTTTTTCATTGTCATTCATTATTTTTCCAAAGAATATTAATCTTTGCTGTGCTGGTGGTATCATTTCGCATTCTTGTATTTTTTCCTTAAGGCTTAATATCTAATTAGAATTACTTACTGTTTCATTTGGTTCCGTTTCTACTTCTATTTCTCTCCCTGATAATGTTTTGATTTTTATTAGCATAGGGGGTAAGACGAATATAATTGGTAGTCTTCTTTTTGATAATAAATTGTTTCATACAGATAAATATTTGATTGGCATCACTTTATAAACAAAAAAAGTGATCATCAAATACACTATAATTGATAAAATTAGTGTGAGAGGGATTCGAACCCCCGCCCTTTTACAGACTGGAGCCTAATTCCAGCGCCTTAGACCACTCGGCCATCACACTTAGTGATTTAACAATTTAATGTTTTATAAAAAATAATATTTCAAAATAAAGATTTTAAATAAATGAAACATTATAAAAATCTTATGTTTTTTATTCTAAATGACTTTTATTTATTATACTACTAAAATTGCGCTTTAGTATTAGCTAGCATTTTTTAGAAATGACTATGAACAATTAGGGTTAGGGTTGGTGATATTTACTTTATTAACACTGTTATTATAATTCTTTATTAATTCAATTATTCTTAATTATTATTTAGTAAATACCTATTCAAAATTTGCTGATATTGAATAATATTATCTATTGATATAATATATTTATAAGATGTAAACATACCTATTATATTTTTATTTAAATTATTAGTTATAAGGAAGAGAGTGAGATTATCAAAAATGTTTAAAAATTGTTGAATATAGACTCAGCGAAAATTTATATAAAAAAATATAAATTAATTTTAAAAAATAACTTTTTATAAGAAACATTTCATTTAAACAATACATACTTTACTTATTTTGATATACCGAATAATATAATCTTATAACAGATAGCAATCGTTATTAACAAACTTAGTATATAACATTTACTCAATTATAAATGAATATCTCAACATTACCCAGTAAAATTCTTTTTATATTTGAATAATATTATCTTCTAGACGGTATATCTCATTTATAATACCTTGGTATGGCGTTCAAAATATTCACATTCGTGGCTTATTTCAATAATTTTTGTAAATAAATTTATAAACTAGTACTAAAATTTCACAGAAATATGTTTTACATGAAACATTTAGATATTTTACATAACCGTATCGTTCTGAACTAGATTCCCTCTATCTTTTATTACATATTTCTATGTGTTATCTTGAGTCAATTACGTTATTATTAATTTGGAAAATATTCTGAAATAAATAATTTTAAACATACTTTTTATATAAAATATTTCAGTTTATTTTAATAGCTCATCCAACATATTTGGATCAATATAAAGAGAATTTTTGTTAAGAAATTCAAAATACTTTTTATAAAATTCAGTTTTGAATGTTCTAGAATCTCCAATAATAGCAAGTCCTAATTTACATCGTGTAATTGCTACATTCATTCTTCTTGCTTCATCAAGAAATCCTATTTCTCTATGATCATTGCTCCTTACCAAGGAAACAATTATTACATCCTTTTCCTGTCCTTGAAATCCATCTACTGTCGAAATTTTTACATTTTCATCATCGATCCTTTCTCTTATGGCTATTGCTTGTGATGAATATGGTGTGATGATTCCTATGTCTAATTTATTGTTTTGGCTTTGAATGTACTTATACACCTTTTCTACAAGTTCTACTTCAGTAATATTCAACTTTGAGTTGTTTGATTCGCTTTCTCTAAAGAAGGAATCGAATGTGTCAATAAAAAGAATTGGTGAATTTTCAAAAAATAAAAACCTTTGAATTTGATCGAAAGGTGTTTTTATCTCGTTTTTATAAAAATATGAATTACTATACTCCATCAGTTGGTTGCACATCCTGTATTGTTCTTTTAAAATATAAGTTTTGAGATTTAATCTTTCAAATAATGTAAATTTTAGCTCTTCGAATTCTGCCACCGGTCCAAGCTGAAATGGATCACCTACCAGAATATATCTGGGAGCTTTGATCACGGCAATAAGTGACTCTAATTCTAAAGATTGGCATGCTTCATCTATAATCACCCAATCAAATTTCGATTTTATTTTAAATGAGCTAAAAAGTGTTGAAAATATCAAAGTTGAATTTTTAATTTTCTTATCAACAAATTCAGTGATATTAAAGGTATCATTCTTATTATTAAACTTCTTGTCAATGTTATTATTATCATTGTTTGTTTCTTTTTTTACCTTTTGTTTTTCATCTCGTTTTTTATTTTTTGAATTTTTGATGTATTTTTTTGATTTGTTGTTAGATTTGAATATTTTCTTGTTATTCCCCTTTTCTTTTTTTGCGCCATTTTTGATTTCAAGCCTTTTAATTTCGCGTGCTATATCAATCAAATTAAATGATTTGTTTTCAGATTTGTGCGAACTCCCCAATCTAAAAAATTCAACGTTATTTTTAACACAATATTCTGAAGTTTTGAATCTGTCCAATATATTATCAACAGCAATATTAGATGGTCCAGCTACCAAGACACGATTATTTCTTTTAAGAAGTTGCATTATAATTTCTACTATTGTTCTTGTTTTTCCTGTTCCCGGCGGACCAATAATTTTATAAGATTTCTTTTTTAAAATCCCAGACACTGCATTTTTTTGCGAAGTATTAAGAAGTGGATCAAAATAATCATTTATACTTTCTTCGATAGATTCATCTTCAAACTTATTTTGTCCTAGCCAAGAATTTATTATTTCATTATGCACTTGTTTTGGGTTGATTTTTTCAGCGATTTTTGCCATCTTTATCAAGTTGTAATTGGGATTTGATTTTTGTATAAAGAATTTTTCTTCTGTAAATTTTTTCGACACTCTTCCATATATTTCTGAATGACCAGTTTTTATTATTTTCATAGATGCTACTTTTTTATTATCGTAAAATATAGTGTATTCCTCATCGCACTTAACTTTTCCTACACAATTAAAAATTATAATATGATTATCGCATGATATTAAATTACATCGTAGTAGTGATGTATCGTGGCTACGTTCCAGTATATTAATTTCTTTTTGTAATGATGATTTTATATGATTTAAATAATCTAATTTTTTATCTTCCATTTTTACCCTTTATTATAATAATAAAGCAAATGCAAATTTAAAATCATTTTTTTTGAATATTATAATCAAATTATTTTATTAAAGATATATTTCGACTGAAAGTTTACTAACAATATTTATCATCAATCGAAATATATACCTTAAATATCATATCGTTGCACATTTTTAACATATATCATTTTAATGTTAGAGCTATAAAGATATATGGAAGTAATAACCAGAGAATATCATAAAAAATAATATGAACGGTTGGCTTGCAAACACTAAAATTAAGATCAGCAAAAAAGGAATATTCTATGAAAAGGTATGAATCTAAGAATACATTTTCTGAAACATGAACAGTATCTATTGATCTCTTTTTAAATTTTAACCTGGAAGTCATTTATTTATTAGTGATAATTTACATTTAATAAATGTCCAAAAGAGTGTATATAATGGTACACACATAACTAAAAAGAATAACTAAGGTAGCTGTATATGCTTGATATGTACATATTGTGTATTACTTATAATAGTCGAAATTCATTCAGGTACTGAGTGATATTATTAATTATACAATTTTGTCTTTCAAAAATAAGATGTTTTCTACTTATAAAATACCTGAAGCATTGTTACAAAAACTTGTCATCTTACAAACGAGTAGCAATGTAACTTTTAAATGCATATCTACTAAAAATCACATTTGATGTTGTAACGACCTTACTATTTTTTTATTTTTGCTATCAAACAAAATCGTCTTTATAAACTTAAAGCTAGTTTTTATTATAAGAAAAAATAAAATGCTTTTTAATAAATGAATCGGTTTCTTAATTAACGATTAGGATACAAGTAAGTTTTTAAGTATCGATATATTTTTCGTAAAAGATATTACTATGATGTTTAATTTAATATTTAAATTTTACATGATATAATAAAAAATATTTTTTCATTAAAAATTATTTTTGCCGATTTAACATTAATCGAAATGCATGTCAAGTAAAGACATATAAACATATATTGAAGACAAAAATTTCAAATGTGTAACATAAGATAAAGAATACTTTAATTCTTTGAAATAGTTGGAATATAAAATTAACGGCATTTCCAATTTGAAAGCAGAATATATTAATAATATTCATATAACCCCTTTTATAAAACATATATCTTCGGTACATAAATATTTAACAATTTTATTGATTATATTGCAAGCTTTATCATCTAATGAGAGATGGACTATATTAAATAGTGCTGTTATAAGGCTAGTGATTTTTACTAATTATATAAGTATATCTATCCAATTATTTATGAATATCATTGTATCGTAAATATAAACTACTTAATAATTCGCTTTGTAAAATAGTAACATTATATTAATAAATGCCATATATAATTACTCTCACCAAATATAATGTGTTGAAATAACCAAGGTTGATCATGCCGGTTAATGCTTATTTTAATATGTAACTGTCGTGAATGAAAAAAACCTAAGCAAGCTTTTAATTTAAGCCTATATTTACAGTGAAATAAATATTTAAAACTTATTGATTTATAGTGTTTTTGCAAATAATTTTGATTTATTTTATAAAGCCAGCATACATTCAATTTACTGTATTGAAAAAAACACTTGAGACAGGAGCTCAGGTGGGGCATTGAAGATGATTTTGGTATAAAAAATAGGATCGAGTTTGAATTGAAAGCTTAAAGATATTAGTGAAGATGGTCGCCACTGCAAACAAGTGTTAAGAAAGAAAATTGATGGCAATAATATATAACTTTTCATTAAATAAATTATGAGATTATATGAAACCAAAATTAATATTATTCTTTATGTTAAAATATGATGATTGAACCACAAAATAATCATCTCTAGTATTCAATATTATTTCAGCGATTAGCATACACACAAATCATTTTATATAATAAGTTTTCAAACCATATTATTGCAGTATAAATAAGGATCAAGAATAGAATGGAAGTATGAATAATCCAAGAATCAATGGAAGCTTATAATCGATAACATCCTTTAATGCCAATAATAGACAAAAAACAATATTAAAAACAAAATTAAGTAAATCGCCTTTTATAAAATAATCTTAAAGATTAATATTGAATAAAGAGCGATGATAAACTACAAAATTATATGGGAAAGTACCTATATGAATTATAAGTTATGAGTAATTTATATTCCGTGCTGTTAATATATTATATACTTGCAACACAAGAAGACATAGTTTATATATTCTTTACATATTCGTTTATTATATACATTAATTGCAGTCAATCACTATTTTCATATAAAGATAAACGAATTTGGGTATTTTTATTATTTAATATGCAAGAAAAAGTAGGAAGTTACGAATATGATAAGCTACAAAAATAAAATGCTTATACAATAAATCATTTGAAATTATAATTGCTTTTATCAAAGAACACATTATTAAGGAAAGAGAAAATCAATTGAATATGAGCAAATTGTCTTTACAAAAATATTATACAATCTTAAAATTTAAAATAAAATATCATGTAGATTTTAAATTTTGATCAATTGGAAATAAAATATAGTTTAAGATGATGCAACTCAATAATTTAGTACATATATAATGGCGAATAATACATTGAGCAACAATATTTATTTAAAAAATAAAAAAACATTGCAGGATTTATTTGAAAAAATTGGAAACAAACCAAAAGCTATAAATTAAGCCATAACTTATAATTCAATATTATTTTCTGATGAATAATAAGCATATCAATTATTTTTTTATATAATTTTCATATACCCAATTTTTAATGAAATGCTATCAATAATCATTCATACTAATATGAAAATCCATATTCAATATGTATAAAAATTAGTAGTTGAGACAATACAAATATTATAATATAGATGGCTACATTAATCATGAGCTATACTATGCAAGTTTATTTTTTAAGTAAAATATGAAGATAAAAACAAATATCAATTAAGTAATAAGTAAAATATTTGGAATTCATTTTTTGAGTATAAATATATGAGTTATTCACATTAAACATCGATATTGCCATTATCATTAAATAAAACATATAAAGATTTTCTTAGTTTATATTATATTTATTTTATAATTACTGACTGGTTATTAAGTTAGTACAAGGTTTCAATTGAAACACTATTTTACACTGTTAATGTTAAGCCGGTTTATCTTATATCAAAGCAAATTACAGGTTATATGAAATACACAAAAAATTATTTATTATACTGTCATTGAAATATAAAAGTATCATTAATCCAATAAATTTACATGTTCTACAAACGTAATTATATAATAACTAAAAATTACATTAAGCTTGTGACATTCAGAAATCGAGTTTAGTTTTATACTAAGATGTATTTTTATATTATTAATTCACTTAATACCATAAATATTGTTATTTATTGGATAATCATTCTATTAATAGATGCTTAAAAATGTGAAAACCTAATGCGATATATTTAAATTTTTTATATCTTATATAGAGATATATCTAAAATTTATCAATAAAATGTAATATATATTTATAATTCACACCTTGCACCATATGTTCATATATGAAGATCTAATCATAGTTTATGTCATTTTAATAAATTGTAGAATTTATTATATTCTTCGTATTATTATTTTGGTTATTAATTGTATTTCAAAATCTTTATTGTTTGTTATAGAAAGAGGGAGGCCGATCCTAAAATTAATATGTTCTAGTTTTTTTTCTATTAGACAAAAATGATTTTGTAATTTAAAATTTATTGTTAAAATGCAACAATTAAAAAGTTGAGCACTTGCTAGGAAATGAACAAAATATAGAAATACGATGAGACCACTAAATATACTAATATTTTCACGTAATAGATATGATATAAAAACCAATTTAAACTAATACAACATGTTCAATAAATAATTATAAAAATAAAATATTCTATAATAAGAAAATATAAAACATAATTAATGTCGTAAATTAATCGCTGTATAATAAGAAGCGAATAATATTAAAATTAAATAAAATATGATGGTGTGACATGCATTTTCTTCAAAATAGGATTAAACTGATAATATAATATAACTTATTTACTGATATGGTATATAACGTATAAATTATATCATTTCTTGTAAAATTATTAGTTCTTATTTAATGACATGGGACGGGTATTACGAAGCACCATAAAAGATATATATAAAACTTAATGTAAGATCAAGTATATTAGTATATATCTGATATAACATATTTAAAAAAAACTTTAGAGACTATTTCTTTTGAGTTTACGTAAACCATTGAGAATGGCATGGAAATAAATATAGAATTTAGTTATAAGACTCAGAATGATATGCTACTGAATGCCCAATATACATAAAAAATAAATAGAAGAGGTAACTATTAATTTATATATTTTAACCTAATTGATTGTTAACTACATAAATTACTGGAAAAAATCGAGATTCTATTACGATACTGCTACTAATATTACTTAATTTTTATAAAAAAAATACGAATATTATAAAACTAGTAAAATAATGATAAAAATTATAAAGGATAAGGAAGACAGGTCACTCAAAATAATATATTTACCATTCTATAAATATTTTTTGAGAATTATAAACCTATTAGAATTTTATTTGCTTAGTTTTTCTATTCTAAATTATATTAGATGTGTTGTGATGGCAAAATTTAGTATGGAATATATCAAGCAATAGCAATTCGAATATAAATTAAGACAATATATTCTCTTTTTACTATATGAAATAAATATATTATATTTTATAAATATCAGATTCATAAAAATAGGAAAACCTGTTATGTAAATGTGATAGTTTTCAATAAAAATTTTTGAAAATATATTATAAAGTAAATACATAATATACGATATTTTTACAAACCGAATATTTACCTAATACAATTATTTAATACAGATAATAGTAAAAAATAGGCTTAATTATATGATAATGTAAAAATCATAGCTTTAAAAAATATTGATATGATATATTTATAACAATAAGTGATATAATAATGATTTAATCAAAAAGCCAAGACGACATCAAGAAAAGTATATGATGTCGTATAATCAAGAATCACAATATAATACCAAGTATATAAAGTAAACTTTTTTTTTGGTAATTTGAAGTTTTATTCGTCTGATAACACGATAAGCATTTTTAATAAGAATAAAGAATAATAAAATTTTAATAGATAAGTAAATTAAATATCATATTTTATAAAAACAGAATATAAGAAAAAGACAATACAAATTAATAAGCATGTTTTATCGAAACATAAATATAATAATAAATTAATTTCTGAAAACACAGTGGATTGTATAAATCATACATTTTGAAATCGAATTAGTGTTTATAATAACAGTCAATAGCTGAAGCAATAAATTATAAAATAGAGTTGGTAACAAATACTAAAACTTAGTATTTGAATATATATGATTTTCAACATATTTCTAGTTCTCTCGACAAGAGAATTTGTACATTATTATTTTAAATAAAATATTTCATAAATCTTCTTGGCTCACTTAATATATATACAAAATAACACCTGTAGTGAGAATATTTTAAAATATAAAATAACAATAAAGAAACAAATCGACAAACACATTAAGGTATATATATTTAAGGGTGACATTTATCATAAAACATCAATTAGTACATTTTGTCAATATAATTATTAACAAATATATTGATGTTATTGTCTATATTCAGTTTTTTATATAATGATCATTTTAATATATACTTTTATCATACGATTTATATTAAAACAATCTATAGTGTTTAAGATATTAGATTATCTGATAGTAATACTAAAACATATCAGGGAAAATATCATAAGTGAAACGTAAAATATTAAAATATAAAAAAAACTGTATATTTAATTATATGGAAAATATATTTTATTTTTTTATATGGTACTCTATGATATTTGCAAATGCGGATGCTCATGACGTAATCTTACCACAAGAAGCTGGAATTTCACCTGTTTTGGATTCTAGTATGTTCTTAGCCCAATCAAACGGTGTGATTGATTTTTATAATGTTAATAATATAAATAAGTCAAATGCTTCCGTTAAAATAAAGAAAAAAGGTAAAAATGTTTTCGAAGTGAAAATTAATGGAACAAAAATATGTTATCATAGGAATAACTTAACACTTATTTCTTGTAAGGATTATGGTGCAAGTGATGACTGGATAATAAAAAAGAAAGATGGAGGGTACAAAATTCGAAATGACAGAAACATTCATAATTTGCTTGTGCCTAAAAAGTGTTTAACGTTTAATAAAGGATTATATTTATTAGACTGCCAAACCAACCAACAAAACCAACTGTTTAATATTAGTGACCTCAACAAAATGTTAGAAAATCTATCGCAAGGGAAAAACGACAACAATGTGAATGATTTCAATGAAGTTTCCCAAAGTAGCAGCGAGGAAGTTACTAACAATACATCTCAAAATAACACCAATAATCATGATTATATGAAAACAGATATATGCACTGGAAGAAGTCTTAAATGTAGAACAAAAAAAACTGTTATATGTAATGTTCATTACTAAAGTAATATACAATTGTATTTATTTAAAAAAAATTCTTTACACTATTGCTTATGTTAAGTGAAAGAGTACTTCTCAAAGTAATCATTATCCCAGAGTAAAGGGAATTTATTTTGGAAAATCTGAATATTAAAACTATAAATAAAAATGATCAGTTAAAAATGCGATAATATGTTATTTGATAGTATAGTATAAATATACATTTAATTAAGTTATATCTTAAGAACATATCCTTGGAATTCAAGAAGAGCATTGAATATGGATTAGATATAACAAATAGAATTGAGACGCGATTGAGAGACTTAAAGATACGAGCTAGGACGGTTGCCCACCAAAAGCAAGTGTAAAAAAACAATCGAGGGCAATAAAATATAACTCTCTATTAAATAAATTTATTAAGTTATATAATAAACCCAAATTAGAAGCATAACTTAAGATATATAAATATATACAGATGATATTAATCAGTATAGCTAATAAGATACATTTTAATTTAAACAAGTGTTATCATCATGAATATAATGTAAATGTTTGTTTATTCTTCATAAGTATAGAAATATATGATTTATGTTTAGTTAAAGCCAGGGTCACATTTAATAAAGAAGTCTTTCGATAGAATTTTCGCTTAAACAAATCGAATATGAGAACATATAAAATCTTCTATCGTTTTCATTGGTAAATATGAAAATGAAATTTTATTAAAATATAAAATTTATGTTTCTTATTACATCATATTCTAATCTTTTAGTCAGTATAATCTGAACTATCATACACAAGCATTCCGACCGGTTTTTGCTGTTTATTCTATGCAATCTTTATTTAAATTTTAAACAGGTGATTTCCAAGGTTTAAGTTGAAAAGTAGATTAAATATATGCCTCAACGATTTATGTAATGTTAAGTTCTTTTAATTAACATATGTGAAATTTGTCATTTCTCGCTTCATGTCATAATAGTAAATTTATAAATGAATTTTCCTTTATTTAAACGAAATCCTTCACGATTTATGATTCCTTGGCTATACTCTAGAGGCTCTTTTTATATATGGAATAAAATTTTTGGACCCAGTGCAGCAATTGATCTCAATTGAGACAACCTTTTCCTCTTAGGTACTCATACCGCTGTTAATCGAAGCCCATACCGTCTATTGGAGCCGGATCGACCTTGCAAGCAAGGCAGGGTACCTGTAGCCCGGTATTTTTGGCATCAAACCAGGGCACTTTTATCATCCCAGTGTTCATATCCATATGAAGCCGTACAGTTGACTCACCCGGAGTCCACATACTGCAGACATTCCAATATAAGCGGAACGTCTGCGTGTTGCCTTGGCTTAATCTAGGCGCGGGTCTGTTTTTATATTTCTATATCCATTGTTTTTCCAGATGCGCCTCCTTTGCTCTAGAAAGAGCTCAGGATATTTTCGTGAGTTGTCAATTTGGTAATGGGTGCATTAACCAAATACCATATATGTGTGAAACTTGATGGCTTTTAAACAAATTTCTAAAACTCCCACCTCTGAAGAGGAATGAAGAAAATTGATAAGTTGGCCATCTACAAAACACACACATATGGATAGACAGTTTTGGACTTGAATTCCAGTTTGTACTTGTCCAGCAGCTTCTGACACCCAAAACTACTAGTTAATTCTTGTCCTAGTTTAACGTCATTTCGGACGATATAAATGAATATATTATTTATTTTATATTATCTCTTATACTCAATCAGATATTTCAATAGAATTCGAACAGTAATCACAAGAAATGATATCGCCAATAAGGTTTTCAATCACATATATTCCACCACACCTACATTTGATTCCATTTTTTACTTCTGCTTTGGTAAATATTCCATATCTATTATCACAAAAAGAATCATCCTTTAATTTTATAAGCTTTTCATAAGCACTTTTTAATTCTATAAAATCTTTGCAGTTATTATTACCTCTATCTGGATGCTTCTTCATTGCTAACTTTATATATTGTGCTCTTATTTCTTTTTTGGATGCGTTTTTATTTAATCCCAATATTGAATAATAATGCATTGCATCCATTTATGGGTTTAACATAATTTATGAATTTTACACTTTTCTTGCCCTACGATAGAGGCATGCATCCAATCGACGGTACTGAAGAAAACGCTCGAAACCATATCACTTGAGTACAGCATTTAGGATGACATAGATGTAAGAGATCGAGTAGAAGACGCTGTGAAAAGATTTGAAGAAGCAAGTGCCACTTGACGCCAACCGCAAGCCATAGAAAAGAAAGACAAAGAATAAAATAACATAACACTAACCCTCAAATAAAAAATATTACATTTTTTTTAAAAAAGAAATTAGATTTTACATAGCCTAGGAGGTCATAGAAATCGAAAGATCCAAAATTTGAGTTGATATTAGGATAAGGACAGATATCTTGGTAAAAAGTAATAGACCAAATATATTTATTTACGATAAGAAGGAGAATAAAAATATATCAGTCGAAACTGGGGTATAACAAGCCAAGATAAATTTCAAATTGTTGAAACGGAGAAGAAGAGGGAATACGACCTTTTGGCGAATGAATTAGGCTTGTTATACAAAGCAAAAACTAAAATAATACCTTATGTTATGACATGGGATGGTGTGGTAACCAAGTACTACAGGAATTATCTTAAAGAATTAAATATAGACTTCATAGTAGAAGCATACTATAATCTACCGTACAAAAAAATATTTTATACCATATTACTTGAGTGCATAAGTAACATTGAGAATGCTTGGACGTAAGAGATTGAATAGAAGATGCTGTGAAAAGATTCGGAGAAGCGAGTGCCACTGGATGCTAACGAAAAGAAAGACAAAGAATAACCATTTAAATAAAATAAATAAAAAAATTAATTTATAAATTTTCCTCGATAATGGCTTTAATTATTCATCATATAAAGTAAATTATCTATTTAGCACTTTAAAATCAGGATTATGATGTAATTCATTTAGTTGCCTTAAATAATGAATTTCTTGTGTTAAAAAAATAACAAAATCATTTATTTAAGGGTTAATGCTATGTATTATTCTTTATCTTTCTTTTCGATGGCCTGCGGTTGGCATCCAGTGGCACTTGCTTCTCCGAATCTTTTCACAGCATCTTCTACTCGGTCTCTTACGTT
>SBIQ01000100.1:0-28122 GCA_014805555.1 Astathelohania contejeani | reverse complement strand
TTGCTTGCAAGGTCGATCCGGCTCCGATAGACGGTATGGGCTTCGACTAACAGCGGTATGAGTACCTAAGGGGAAAAGATTGTCTCAATTGAGACAGTTGCTGCACTGGGTCAAGAACCTCACAGATATTCCATATATAAAAAGAGCCTCTAGAGTATAGCCAAGGAATCATAAATCGTGAAGGATTTCGTTTAAATAAAAGAAATATTTATATTTCATTTTAAAATACTATATAAAGCAAAAACTAAGATAATACCATATGTGTTAACATGGGAGGGTGTTGTGACTAAATACCACAGAAGCTATTTAAAAGAGCTCGGTATTACATCCAAATAGAAGCATATATTCAATCAACTGTGTTTAAAAAGATGCTCGAAACCATCTCTTAGGAGCATCGAAGAAGTATTGAGGATGGATTGGAAGCGATGGATGTTGTTGAGAAAGCAGTCGACGCTTTAATGAAAGCTAGCGGAACTGGATGTCTACCGCAGATCAAAGGAAAATAATATCAAAAGTAATACTATTAAATATAACCACCATTTAAATAAAACAAATTATTCTAAGTAGGGTTTATTATAATAAATACCCATCATTCCTTGTATTTACTTGTAATTCACCGCCATTTCTTCAGCAATTCCTTTATCTGATCATAACTTTATTTAAGAGGAAATTTGCTCCAGATCCATTTTTGATGCTTGTTTACATTTAGAAGAATAGTTTTAAGTTTTCTTTAACATTGTATATAGGTTTTGATATTTATGGGTATTACAAGACTTCTTTTGATCACTTCTGAAATATTTATTCAACACACACCTACGCATGTCATTACACATAAAACAATTTTAGCTTTTGTTTTATATAATAAGTCAATTTCATATGGAAAAAAACTCATACTTTTTATTTTTCGTCTGCTATTGGCTATCGTGACTAATTATCCCTACTTTAACAAAAAATCGTATTGTCTATTTGTTCTATAAAACATAGACAATTGATTATGTTTCACTAGACCATCTTCTCGTTTTCTAGTTCTGAAGCGATCTTAATTACTTCATTTTCAGCAAATTTTTGAACAGTATTATTTCTTATCTTTTTAGATTCATTTAAGTCATATTTATAATAAGAAATATGCATCTGAATTTTAATTTATTCATTCTTGTATAATTGTAAATTAGATTATGCTCATGCATGTTGCAAAATATTTACTGCCTCCTTTACCTCACAACTTGTCGGTATAAAGTATTAATTTCAGCTTAAAAAATATTTCGATTTCAAATGTAGTAGTATAACGCTTCTATTAAAGAGCTATTATCAACATGTATAATTCATATATATTTTTTATATTTATATACTCATTTGAACTCCATATAGCTTTTCATTCTCTTTTTTTGTATTAATCTTACTATTAAGTTAATCCTGTTATAATTTATATTCATCGAAATATCTTTTTATAAACAATTAAGCTAAAAATCATGTCTTATAAAATCAGATAATTATGCTTAATATTAATATTTTACCTTTAAAGTTTTTATTCGTCTAAATCATACTTTTGTATACCTTTCAGCGTATTAATAAATTAAGGAACCAAATAATTGCTTTTCATTTATACACTTTATAACTCTTTTTTCTATTTTCCTTTGAAGAAAACATAGCTTTTATATATATTAAGGGTTAAGGTTCATATTGTAATCACTCAAGAAAACGCACTCTTGTTGATAAAATGTAGCTATTCAGCTGGATTAACATGATTTATTTTAATATATAATTTAAGATGAATAACAAATCATTAAATTAGTTTAATTGAATTTTTATATTGTTGTTAGTATTGCATAACCTATTTACGCATAAAACAACTTCTTTTCCACATCTTCTAAATGAGTATGCTATGCTATCAATTTTTTTTATTTCTAATAGTATCAAGATGTTCATTACCACCTGCATAATCGAATAAACATACCGTTTTCTCATAATTAGGGCCAATTGTAATTTTTTAATGTTAATGTCTAAACCAATGGCATTAAAAAACGAGTTCGATTTCTTTAACCATATGTCTATTATGATGATGCTATTAAAAGAATGCTCGAAAATTTCGAAATAAGAAATGAGTAGTGGTATATAAAATCTCTTCGGCATATATTGACACTTTTAGGTATATTTTAACTACCATTATGTTCAACGAATCAATAAATAAGTCGAAGAAAAGTAAACAGAAAACATTGTCTTATGATATATTTATTTAAACCTTTTTAAAAAAAGGTAATTTTTAGTCATTTTAAATTACTTATTTCACCTAGAAATAATCTCTTTGAAAAGGTAATTAATGATTTAATTAAGTAATTCAATTTGGATATTCAGTTCACAAGATATTTATTATATGCAAAATTCAAAGCTTCTTACTATATGACATTAATTTGTAATCAGACTTCTTATTTAGTTTTGGTTTGGCATGCGCCTTTGAACCATGCACTCTTCGAATTGTTTATAGCTTATTATTTATATCAAGCATATTACACTTAATTTTTAACATATTTAGTTATACATTTAGAAGCATTTTGCAAATCCTCGAAATACAGGTGATTAGCTTTAAGCCGTTTGACGAATTTGGTTATTTTCATGATAAAAATATTATACTGCAGTAAAGTCGATTTGCTTGTTCATCATACTATAGGCATATATTTTTAATAATATCAAATAAATGCTTAATAAAAAAAGTAAAGATTATATTAAAACTAGGTTTTTATTAGTTATATAAATATTTAATTATGCTTTTGATTTTCTTGATAGCAGCAAAAGTGAATATAGATTTGGGATTGTGTGAATGAATTGTAAATTTCTTAATAATTTTAATTTTATGCAAAATGTTTTTTTTAATTTCCTTACTTTATTACTCATTTGCTGCTTATTCAAATATTTTCCTCATGCTTTTACCCAGAAAACTACAAATAAATATATTTTGGCAAAGCTCAAAGTATTGATTATTTAATCTATTTTTTAATGTATATGTAAATCACAAGTTATTTCTTATTTTTACGTAAGGATTAATTTATAGAAATAAAGGAACTCATTAAATTATATATTTTTGAAATGATAAATTCGATTATTTAAGTATCTGTTATGCCTTTATTGTTTAGTTACTTAAAAGTCTTCTTTTTCCTTTGACTTGTTGATAGCTCAATATGACTTTCTATACAGTAAATTGTATTAAATATAATATTATAACGATTAGTTAAAAGTTTACATCATGAGGATCTTGGTAGCACTATTTTATATTTTGAAGAATCAATGCAGTACCGCACATAATTGTTGGCGGATTTGTTATTATTGAAAAACAATATTATATTTGAAATAAAAAATAGTATCATGTTAAATTGTATTTGGTATTTTAAATGTTTGTTTACATCTATTATACAAACTAATATACTTTGATTTATAAAAAATATTTTGGGATTTATACAATCGTGCAATTTAAAAGTCTCAAAAGATATTCATTAGTTAATTGTATTTTCTGCGTTTTCTAGTTTGTGAAGAAACATCTGATCAAATTTTGCGCGTTATCATGTTAACTAGTCTTTTAAATTCATATTCTATAATCTCACTAGAGTATTTTTACAAACAAATTCTAAAACTTTTTCTAGTCATATAAAAATATTCTAACTAGCTATTTCCGTATTTCAACAAAGAAAGTATTAGTTAGTTCTACATAGCCGAAATGGTAATAAGAAGCATAAACCTCTCGATTATTATTAGAGAGCAAAATTTAAATGATTTAGCAGATCTGTTGATATTTTTTTTGAACAATTCCTTTACTTTAACTACTTGCTCTAACTTTACAAATTATAGCGTGATTATGACTATACTTTATTTAAACCCATTCATAAACATATTTTATGAGTGCTATGTTTTTAATTTGGCAAATAATCAAAATTTAAATCATAGTTTTGTAAATCTATATCTGTTTATCTTTATCTGAATTTTATTTTTTTTGTTATTTTAATATTTGAATTCTATAATTAATATGCTTTATATGAATAAAAAATTAATGATATATAATCTCTTATATAATAAACGATTGCTATTTGATACAAAAACAAACTAATTCAATCATGATCATCATACGTATTTGGATATTTATACAAAATCAGTTATGCTAAATTAAATAAAAACATTATATCAATCATAGTGACTATAAAAAAAATTCTTCGCTTATTGTAATAAATAATGCTTTCAAATGATTTATTAATTTATTGAAGATATACTCATAATATCAGTAAAAATGATTATATCTACGTTATAATATATATTTTTATAAAATTCCTTTTTTATTAATATTTTTCTTCTTTAATTTAAATATTTATCTGAAATAGACAAATCAAATAATATAAATAAAACAGAGAATGCAAAAACCCAATGTATTTTTTATATTGAAAAATATATATCGCTATTAAAGTATCTAATTCATTTATCAGCAAAGTTTAAAACTTAATAAATAAATTTATTTTTCCAGATTTAAATTGTTCGTTCATCTTATTTACAAAAATACATTATAATTTCGTTTTAATTTGCTACTATTATGAAAAGAATAAGTTCATCAATATATAAATATTATTATTATTGTATAATATACTCAAAACATTGTTGTCATACGTTTCTATTATAAGAGGATTTATTGTGTAAATAAAAGAAATAATGCTAACATGTAAAGTATATATAAACAAATAAATATATCTAATAGACTTTTTGTGCTTTCAATAAATGTATTGTGAACAACATATTGTTTGCAAATAAAGATAAATTCAATGGCTGTTAAAGTAAGAAGTACTTGAAAATCAAGACGTATAATATATATCTGTAATAAAAATGAAAGTTTATATTTAAAAAAGCTTCGTCTATAATGCTTCCTTAAAAACAATGTCTTAGCTTTTATAAATTATACAAAGAATAAAAATATTAACTTCACTTAAAATAATTTAGAAAACTATTTACATAATATTAACTATAATAAGAAAAGTTATAAGCAAAAACCATAGGAAAAATTGGTTAATAAGGGATGTATAATTAAAATCGATAAAACAGTTTTAAGAAAATGGAAAATTATACATGGCAAATTATATCAGCATATGGCGTGTGACAAAAACACATTTATTTTTTTATCATTTTATATAGAGATAACTTCAGACATATAACGAAATATTATAGCAAAAAATGATAAAAAAATTCAGCAATTATCACATTCGATTGAATAGATTATACGGGATTAAAATATTTTTTGTAAAAAATACCAAAATATGGTATAAAATAAATCATCTTAAATTAAAAAAAGATATTAATTCATAATCAAATACGCTATTTTTTAGATAAGAATCGAAACTTCAAATAATATGAATTTAATTCGACGAGACTTTATATGTTTGATAATATGTTTATAAGATCATATGAAATAGTGTTAGAAAAAATTTTAAAAAATTTAAATATTATTTTTGCAATAACATACATTTTTGAACATTATTTTTTATAAAGTAAGGGATTAATATGAGGGTCAGCAAACTTTTATTATATCTTAATATATTATATAAAATATTTATTCAACTTGTTAGTGTTTTGTTATTCTTTATCTTTCTTTAGTATGGCCTGCAGTTGGCATCCAGTGGCTCTCGCTTCTCTAAATAAGCTTCTTCTACTCGATCTCTTACATCCATGTCATCTTCTATACTTCTTCTGTACTCAAGTGATTAGGATGCCTTTTTCAGTACCTTCTATTGAATGTATGCCTCTATCGTAATAGTTATATTCAATTTTTTTAAATAATTTCTGTGATATTTCTTTACCACACCGGCCCATATCATAAAGTATTATATTAGTTTTTGCTTCGTATAGCGATACTAATTCATTTGCCAAGAGGCAATATTGTCTATTTTTCTCCGTTTCAACAATTTGAAAATTATCTTGGCTCGTTATGCTAATTTCGAATATTATAATTTTGTTCTTTTTTTATCGTAAATAAATATATCTGATCGATTAATTTTTACTAGGAAATTAGTCCTTATTCTTATATCGACCCGAATTTCGACACTTTCATTTTCTATGACCTCCTAGACTGAATAAGATAGTGATTTTTTTGTTTTTTTTAAAGCTATACTTATTCGCAAGTAGAAAGTAAATACAGCTAAGTACCTCATTATGCCTACGTGTATAATTATGGCCGAGCATACGATAACAACCTGTTGCCAGATGATCGAACATCTTTTTACTTCACTTCAAGGCATCGTCTCTCCAAAAAACGTTTCTATCTTGGATATAATAATATATTGCTTCAATGCGAAGTTTAATATTCCCATATTTCATTCAAGTAGACGTATTTTTCAAAATAACAAGCGCATTTGAGCGGCTTATATAACTGTTCATTAAATCTTTTTTTTATTATTTTTGTAATAAAGGAGCTTACAATGAACATTCAAAAGACTCTTGGCAGAAACGTCTGTCAGAAAGTGTTTCATACTAAGGATTAGTATATTAGAGAGAGGTAAGTCTTATTTGCTCTTCAACTTTTAAGATCGTTGCTCGCCTTGATCAGATATTTTTATATTTTTTCAGCGTATCTAGTAATTGAAGAAGCATATACTCACTTTTTATCTCCACAGAATAGAGAACTCTTTCCATTTCTGTTCGAGAAAAATATAACTTCTCTTTACACCCAAGCTTTAAGTGTAGCTAATGTTTAATGAGAGCTTAGCGTATTTTATGATCAAGTTTTAAGAAGTCAGCAGGTACGAGATGTTGTAGTCCAATGTGATAATTGACAAGAGAAATGGAATGCTCGTTTATTGCTTTAAATTAATTTTTTGAATTGAGATTAGATTCACACAGCTTATTCACTCTTGCCAGTAGCTCACGTCTTACCTTCTCGAATGATTCTCGCATAATATTGCTACTATGATCCTCTATTATACCTAGGTATTTATATACACCAGTACCATTAAAAAGAGTAGCAGTGTTTTCGCACTGAGAGTCATTAGTGGCCGACTTCTCTCGGTTAATCTCCAGCCCTATGGCCTTGAAGAAAGAATCAGTTTCTTTCACCATATTGCCCATTACCGTGTTGTTAGTTGCAAAAAGTTTGAGATCATAAATAAATAATAGGTGATTAGTAGCATGCGAAATTTATTCCGCATGTATTGACACATTTGGGTATCTTTGATTAAGCCTTCGGCTCAAAGGATCGATACATGAGACGAAAATAGCTATAGCTATTGCCTTTATATATTCCTCTGTTAACCATTTTTTTGATTATACTCTCTGGACCAGCTCATACATTTAAGTTCCACTTAGACGTCATCACTTAACAAAGCACGTTATCATTCAAAAAAAACAAATTTAGATTTACACTCTACCAAGTACTCATGGTCGATTGAGTCAAATGCTTTCTTCACTCGATCTACGTTGACTTCAATGAGTGTCCGTGCTCTTTGTTTAAAGATACATTGAGCATAGTGTGCTCTTTTTCACCTTAGACTTTCTTTACAGTACCTAATTAGTTATCCGCCAGCAAACCTCGACGCTTATACTACAGCTGCATAACTTGAGTGACAAATTTAGTTGTGAGCTTGTAATGGTTTAAAATACAGAATATATGCCTGAAATCTGATCCGTTACTAGGATTGCCTTTGGGTATAGGATATGTTGTACTCTGGTGAAAACAATTCGCTTGTGCCCTTCCCTCTAAGCATATACCTTTCATTATAGCATAAAGGTGCTTATGCACTGAAGATATATATTTTATAAAAAATTAGCAAATACCACCAATGCTAGTTACCTTCTCATTCGGCAGGTACTTTATAATATCTTTAAAATTTTTAAGAGTAGGGAAAATGGTTTATTTGGTAGAGACCAGAAGGTATCTTACTAGATGTTTGTCATAGTTATTACTGATCTTATTTTCGGTTTCCAACATTTTATACTAATACATTCTTATCTTACCGATATCCACCCGTTCTCTGGTTCAACCACACCAGAAAACTTCCTGTAGAATTTACTCATATACGATTCGAAACAGTATTTTCTGTGTACGCTCTTAGCGTTAAATTTGTATTTCAAGCTTTTTTCGTGTATACAAGCAAATTCTTTTAATAAAATCATTGTCTCCATTACATCATGCAGTTTTTCTAAAGTGTGGTTTAATTTGTTAATGATCTGTTTGGCCGCTTTGATTTCGATGCCAGATAGCTCGCTTTTATCCTTTATCTTTTTTAATAATTCAATTGAGTTATTGAGAGCAGAGATTTTGATTTCAATGCTATGCTTCCAATTTGATATAAGCATAGGCTTATATAAAGATTCCTGGTAGCATCACTGTACTGTTTAGAGAAATCCAGCAACTTTACATAGGTTTTGGGAGGGTTAGTAACCATGTATTATCCCGCGATAAAATTGAAACAAAAGATAATTCTTCATTAACTTCGATTTTTGGCTATTTACGTCCTTTAAAATTCAATTATGCTTAAATTTATCTTTATTTAGTTATGGAATAAGAATTTTAATACTTGGTGTACATTTGCTTCTTAAATTTCAAAAGTAAATAGTAAAAAATGTGATAATTTTACATTCTTTTTTGGTATGTGAGTAGTTACTTTCTAGAGGGTCTCTTTTGATTGTATAAGCCTGTCTTTTGAACACCTTGTTACTAACCTCATAGGAAAATTTATACAAAAAAAAATCACGAACCTTCTTCCAACCACCACAAAGTATTCAAGATAATTAGTCTGTACTGCTCATGAAAAATATCTAAGCTACTCGCGAGTGTGGAATCTACAATGAAAAATTTGATCGCAAGACGATCATTCGAGAAAATAGTTAGACTTGATCAAGAAAAACTATTTCGCTGATTGCTATCGCAAACTCAGACTTTTCCACCACATGTTCTGTTTTAAGGATTTTTTAGAGATACTTATTTCTTCATACACCCTTCCATTTTATTAAAATATAGTATTCTTTCTTTTTTGTTTAAGCAAATTCAAAGTTTAATAATATTTATTTATATGTCTAAATAAATTATTTCATTTAATATTATTACACATTAATTCATACTGTTCCTATCTACAATAATATCTAATTTCTTCTGGTTTTAATGCAAATTACGCTTCTTTTATTTTATTACTCCTATGCACTTAACGAATATTTTTTACCTTTATGTCTGCGTTTGTCTAATTATAAACGTCATGTATATATAGCTAATTAATTCACTATATACATGACGTTTTAAATCGTTTGACAGTAGTTGAAATTATAATAATATCTTGCTATTTTATAATGCTAATTGTATTATCTTTTAGTTATTGTAATGAAATTTTTGCGAAATATTTTTTATATTTATCAATAAAAATAATCATAAGACTAGAAAACATATTATAATAACAATATCTCTTTTTATTGAAGTATTTTGTTTTTCTAAAAAAATAATTTTAAGATTATTTACAAAAAAGTCATAATAGTATACTTGTATATGTATAAAATAAAAATGTTTAATCAGATCTACATATATTAATGACGCTTTTTTATACATGTTTATTTTTTGAACTTTTTTAAAATAAATATGAAAACTTACACTTGCTTTTCATGTAAATATATATGAAATTCTATATATTTTTGCCAAAAAAAGTAATTTAATATAATAATAATACATCGCATTTTATATATGAAATAAGGTGTAAGTATGTATTTTATACTATTAAAGTCGATAATTTAAAGATTAATATATATAAAAAGTGATTACGCTTATTTATAACAAAATAAATCATTTACATCAAAATTATAATGACATAAATAATCAATTTTTGCAATTATTAATCTTTACAACTAACTACTTTTTGATTATATTGCAATTTTTATCATAAATAATAACGTGAGCTTTATATTTTTAGTTTATTGAAATATTTTGACATTTTGTCTATAAATATATTACTAATTGCTAAATTCTGCTGGTTATGTTTTATACTCATATTATTAAAAAAATATAATTTATAATATGCGTGCTATTTATTATTGTATTGTCTTATAAAATATATGTTTATCGATAATAATGATGTTTTGTAACATAACATATTTTTCTTGTTAATTGTAATTCGTGATATTATTCATAAAACATTAGCTTATCAATTAGCATACATATAAAAATTCGTTAATATATTGCAATTTAATATTTTTTATTTCTTATAATAATTTTAATTTGATAAGCTTCCAGAAATTTGATTATAACATTTTTATTATACGAATATTAAGTAGAAAGACTTACGTTGATATACAAATAATCAAGTATTTATAAGTACTATTTATAAATGTTAATATATCAAATATATTAAAAGTAATTTGATGATGCTATGCTATTTATTATAATTTGATTTACAGATTTTAAATATGGTTAACTAATTTTTTTATAACAAACCTTTTAATTTAATTTTTGGTTATATTTTTAATAATATTTCTTAATGAGAATGTAAATGCTAAGCACTGAGATTATATATGAAAATATCACAATCCGAAAAACATTTATTTTTTCAAAGAAGGCATTATGCATTTGCTTTTACACTTTAGAACTTTTTACATTTACAATCTCATTAAATAATTAATTCTGCTATTTTTTACTTTTGATAAGCTGTTATTTATAGCTTTTTTTATTAAAGCTATAAATTAGTCAACATTACTTAAAAAAATCGTTCGCATAAATTGAAATTAAAACTTCATTAGTTAATCTTCTCACATTCTTAAACAGTATTTTCTGATTTTAACAATATTCACTTTATCATCCAATATATCATTCAACAAATAAATCAAAATATAAAATGTTAATTATATTTTAAAATTATCTGTTTGTTTTTTTATTTTAGTTTTTTGTGAATTTTTTGTTAGTATAAAGCGATTTTTTAAAAAAATATAGTTTAGATGACAATATATTCTCATTTTGACATGATAATGATACTATATATAGGTGTTTAATTATAATCGAAAACATAATATAACCAAATTTCAAAATAATATAATTAATTTATAAATAAAAAAATAATAGGTCTTATTGCTTTTCTTTGTACTTATCGAAGAATAGCGTTTAAATATAAACCATTTCATGTGTTTAATTATATAATACTGAATTAAAAAATTAAAATTCAATTTAAGATTGTATAATATTTTTAAATAAAGTGTTACATTTATAAATATAGAATAGGTCACGAAAAAACGATTATAACAAAAAATGACATATTAAAATTATAGTATTCACTATATTTTATTTAACAATGTGAATCAAATTTTAATTACATATCAGTTAAAACTTTAATTATTGATTTATTAAATGTTTTATGTAAAAGCACATTTTAGTTTACTTTATATATTTTCCACTGACATTTTTATCATATAAATTTTAAATAGATATGATATTTATAAACAAATACTGATTAATTAATTAATGAATAGATTCAATATCGTTATTATGAACAAGTTTACATGTTTGTTTTTATAGTTCAAAATTTATTTTTCGTTTCAAATAATTATTATATTTCATTTATATGTTAGTGAATTTAATAGGTACTTCTTGATTAAATTTTTAGTACTTATAGAATTTATAATAATAATCGATAAACTTTGTTATAAAAAATTTATTTTATATATTCAAAATGTAAATACTTTCTGCTTTACTTTTTCAAATAAATTTTTCTTTAATTTATTTATTTTGTAAATTTAATTATATTGTGCATTTATTAGAATTAAATTATTTGTTTTTATTGAACAAATTTGGTTGATTTCAAAAAAAAATATTAGAATAACCAATACATGAGAATAAGTTCATATAAATAATTAGTATATAATCACTAGTTGAAATATCTAAAAGCTTGTAAATTTATGAAATGAAATGTATTATTAATTAATTAAATCATTAAAAAGTATAGTTTTTATCATTCACTTTTAGAAGACAATATTTCATGTTAAATTTTTTAAAAAAACTTCTTTATTTGAAATTCATTTTTACAACACTTAATGAATCATTTTTTATTTTCTTGATATGATATTTTCTTTATCAAAAAATATTTATTTAAATCGTTAAATATATTAAAAAATTAAAATTTACTTTACACTATATTCATTTATATAATTTTCATATTATTATGTAAAAGTGAAGCTATTTTTAACAAATAACGATACGATGGAAGATATGGTTTACAAAGCAAAAACTTCAATCAATGAGATACAATAAAAAATCAATATAAAAAAGTTTTTTTACTAATAAGCAATATTACCGATAAACTACTTATTGCAAAATATGCAGCAATTATACAAGCATATTGTGACAATTTCAAGCAGATGCTTATTAAAGTCAAAAAATAATTTTAAAATGTAAAAACATAGTTGTTAGCAAGAGTTGAACATTTGTGCAATGCTGAGATTGTTTTATAAAATACATTTAAATTTATCAAAAAGCACGCTATCACACTTTTTAACAACAATATTAGATTAAAACTAACCGACTTCATCACGATTGATCAGATAATACGTTGATTCTTGACTAAACATAAAGTCTATTTTGAATCTGATCATTTAGTAAAGAACGACCCTTTTCACACATATATTGATAAAAGTTTGTAAAATATAGTATTTGAGAATATGATCATTATACAGTATATCATAAAATATATGAAAAAAATTGTCATTATGAAAAGCAGTCATATAAAAGTTTGGAAGATAATAACATAAACACATTTATGCAATTTTCGACAACATTAGCATAAATACTTAATAACAATTCTAATCTGAAAGCCATAAATTTACATATTGAGAACTACTATATAACAAGATTAACATAAAAAATTAAATAAAAAATTTTATTGAATACAATCTGATGAAATGGTAAATTTTAAAAATTTTACAATCTCGATACTATACATAAATAATAATTTTATGTTAAAACAATTTATTCGTTCATTTATGATTGAATTTCAATAGAATTAAAAATGTGAATTTAGGTAGCATTGGTGTAAAGATATCTAATGAGTCAATAACTCAGCCGATAAATGCAAAAAACCCGGATTATAATATTATAAATTGACATAATAATGTTTTTAATATATATATTATATAAATGTGTAAATACTGATTAAAGCGATCAAAAACTCGATATCCTAGTAAGTTCAAAAAATTATATTGAAACTAAATGAATTCAAATAATTGTTAACACTAGTATATGTTAAATTAATATGTGATAACCTATATCAGTAAGGCTTGATAATAGGATATATTTTTGATTAGATAAATTTAACTATTAATAGTAGTATACGGAAGACGAATATGAGATATAATATGATTAATCACTTCTGATGATATACTAGACGTTTAGAGTTCAATTAAAACGCCATTTCATAAAATAATAAATAAATTGCGTTTTTGGTGAAAAAATAGTGGTTTTCGAATATTTAAATTTAAAATTTAAATAGTAACAAAGTCATTTTTACTTGCATTTATTTGTAAAAAATGTGATATAGTCAAAATCGTGTAGTTAATATATATTTATTGTTTCACCGAAATATTAAAATTATTATTTTTCATAACACCATTTGTGAATCTTATTTTTAAATCTCAATATTAGAATGCATTAGATTAATTAGAAGTAGACGCATTGTCATATAAATCAATATAAAATATAAAACATTTCGTATTAATATAACATAAAATGTAAATATTTGATTTTTTTTTCAAAAATTTATTCAGAATCAAAGTGCGAAAACTGTATTAACACCGAAATAAAAATTCAGTTAAAGTTGGCATAGAAATTTACGATAATTTACAGCTAGCTGAGAAGATATATAAAAGTTAATCTTGTTTTTAGCAAACGAACTCAAATTACTTCATAAAGACAAAACTAAAATTATACCTTATGTATTAATTTGAGATACGATAGTGACAAAGGTTTACATAGTTTATTTAAAGCTAAACATTATATTAATGTTAAGACATAGATTTATTCCGTTATATTAATAAAACCTTAAAGACTTCCGGGTTTTAATCAAAGCATCTAGGATGGTATGAAAATAAAAAGTAGAATTAAAGAAGCAATTAGAAAATTTAAAGATAATAGTGTTTATATATGTCTAATATGTATAGAAGAAAATAAATCATAGCAAATCAATACTTCTTATGATAAAAATCATTCTTCAAATTTTTATGTATATTTCGACTAACTATAGTTATATAAATTAAATTGTAATTATATTAATATAATATCATGTAACTTGGCATATAACTGTTATATTTTTATCAAATAGTAAAAAATATTTGAATATCATTGTATTTAATTGTAAATTACTAAAGATACTAGCACAGTCAACTACACTATTTCTTTCATAATTATAAATTGTTTGTTTTTATTTAAATATTGGCTTTTGACAATTTAGTTATTATTTCATAAATAAATTTAATTAATAAATATATGAAGAAATTTTAATGACTAAAAATGATTGATGTTAAAAAAACATTATTAGTTTTATCATATTTCTAATAAATTTTAAATTAAATTTCTATTTCGTTTAAGTATGTGAAATAATTTTCATCAGCACTTTTTTTATGTCATTCACACAGCAATTTACTTATCATAATTATATCGTTTATACTAATTTAACTCGATTTTCAAAGTTTTCTTTAATTTCATAAACTAAAATATATTAGATTCTAATATAGATTTTAATCGATTTATGTATTCTGACTATACATCGCCAATAACTAATTCATCATAATATAATAATAATGATTCAAATTTATTTCATCAATAAATCTTGTTATATAATATATTTAAATTATTATAACATGTTAATCTGTATTTAAATTTGCTTGCATTAATATTATTCATTTCTGTTTATTAATATCAATTAATATGTATGACAATATCTGCTAAAATATATATCTCTTTCAATTTTATTATTTATCTATTTTACAAATAGTTGTAATGTTAATTATATCTATGTATATTTGCAAATGATAGCGATCTACATTTTACAGCATCATAATGCCTTAAATGATCTGGTCAAGCATCATATTGGCTATAATTGCTAAATGTCTACAAAGATTTTCACAATCTTTTATAATAGATTAACAATGAACAAAAATTAGTATGTTATATATAATTGGCATTGATTCTGTTTTGTATTATTCATATTGTAATTAAGATAGTATGTATTAGGCATTGTATAGGAGATTTAAATTTATTTTATATTTTTTTTTATTTAAGATTTCATTTTATGTTGCTGTATAGGTATTTTTGTATCGTTTTATATTTTTTTTAGCATTTATTAGGTTAACTATGATTAGTAAAAGATTTTTGATCACAAATTTTATTAACATATATTCTTATGATTTCTGAATTGATATTCATCATGATGTTATTGTATCTTTATTTTTTATATTACTTCAAAGAATGTTGATATGCGATCTTTTATTATTATAATATAAAATATTTAAAAAATTATTTTTAAATAAATAAATTTAAACGGTTGTTTAAAAATTAATCATGTCGCTGATAAGTATTACATTATTTGATGAATTCAGGACATGCACGCGTCAATAGGTAAAATTATAGAATAAAATAATAATAAAAATAGTTTAGCATTATTTAAATGTTATGCAGCAAAATTTATATGAAAAATGTATATGTAAACTAGTACAGTTTCAATAAAAATTTATAAGCTAAAACTATTTAAAAACATTATTTCTAAAGAATAAATATATATTAGTATATTGATTTAAACATTACAATTCTATATAGTTTATGCATTTTTTGATTTTATTATGCATTTATTAAACATCACTATTTCATTTATCTATTTTGATATATTATTAATGCTATGTTTTCTATTACATTACACCACATTTATATTATAACATCTTACTATAGTTTGTTAAATGTTAAATTTCATTGCCTATTTAATGTAATTTTTATCATAAATTTACCAAAAGATTTTATACATTTTTAAGTAATGACTTTTATCATAATTATTTGTAGTTAAAAATTCAGTATTGTATAGATAACTAGTATTGTGCACGATATAGTAACAATATAAGAAGCTTACTGAATTTTTTAATTAGTAAACTCATAAAAAGATTTATATAAAAGTGTAAAGAATATAAAAATTTAATAAAAAGAAGAATAATCTAAGCAGCGATAATATAAAAAACTATAATTTCATTAAATAGATTAAGATTAAAATTTTGTTTGCTAATTAATTTATTAAAAAACTAAATTTAATTGAGCTTAAAATAATATGCGATGCTATCATCGGGATAAATACATAAAGCATATAAAAAAATGTCAGCGATACAATATAATACTGCGAAATAAATTTAATAAATAAACGTTTCTATATATCGTAATTATTGTGCTTATTGCGAAAATATCGTAATATTCAGCAATTATGTTTTAATTTTTAGATTACAATATTAAGCATTTTAAGATATCATCATTTGTTATATTATTACAGTGCTAGAATTCTAAAGAGCGTGTTAAAGTATGAAATAATTTAAAAATAAAATACTAAACTGATAACAAAGTATATTAAAGAGTGCTAAAACAAAATAATATATTAAGTATGAAAATGACATTTGTGATAATAATTATAGATAAATTTATATTTTATATATATGACCGTCTAATTATCTATTAAAATATCAGTTTGCATCAATAAAACGTAAAACAATAAAAATTTTGCTTGATATCGCTTAAGTAACGATTAGTTAAATACTGACAACTTTATAGTGATAAATGCATTGCATCTACTACTTAATTAAAGTCATCATTTTTTCTATATCGGTATTAATTATCTATTTTGTAAATAATAAACTGAGATTCTGTAAACCTTATAATATATAATTTATATTTATACGACAAAAAGTTTGTCATATTTAAATAATCGAATAAAAAATATCAAATAATGTATAAGAATGTATATTATATAGTTAAATATACAATTCTTAAAATCAAATCATCTGTTATCATTATATATCTGATTTTTGCAAAAAAAAATTACATCTCAGAAATAAGTTTATTAAAGATATAGTAAGAAAAAGATTGAGGTAATCTAATAAAAATACTACTTTATCATTATCATAGCTCTATAAAACTTAAATAAATAGCTTTACATGTGATCATCTTAATATCAATTCTACACATATCGCTGGCTAGGTATTTCTATTAAGTAGTATAAACATGATTCAGTAGAACAGCATAAATAACTTCACGTATGTTTTTTGTACACGAATTTTTAAGAAATCAAGTATAATCGATGCTCTAATATATTTAGTGCAAACAATCTAATTAGATATATTTTTACTAATTAATAAAGAAAGGGTATATATCTAAAGTTTATAAGCAAGGTTCCTTTCCTTTTATTACAAATAAACAAAATGATATAAAATCATATTTTATAATACAATGTAATTTTTAAACAAAGTATATTTTTTTAAAACTCGGAGTTAATAGAGGAATTAGACAAAGGCCTATTTGTTCTTTAAAATAGAATAAATTAAAATTATTTGAGACAAAATTATCATAAAAAATTTGCTACCGTTGCTGATTTATAGCCGCTATCCCAGAGTGCTTATGATGACAGTATTTACTAATTTGAAATTTCTTCCAAACAAAAAGGAAAGTATCGAAAAAAGGTAAAATATATCGATTTGTTTCGAATTTTAATTTAACCTTACACACATTTTTTATAAATAAATAGTTATAGAAAGTAATGTGTGGGTTGAATTTATCATTGGAAAATTATATAACGTGACTTTTACGTTTTTATTAATTTAATTATGAATTTTTGATGAAATTTGGAATATATGTCTTAGGAAATAACAAACAAGTCAGAATTAATAATTTAATATATTTTGACGACGATCATACTCAAAATTTTTAATAACTTATTAACTGATCATAAAGTAATAATCAAAAAAATAGTAAAGTGCTTGCCAAAATTTGAAAAAAAAATCAAACATAAAAAGAATTATTTAAATAGCTCAATATTTATTATATAAAAAAAGTAGATGGTATTTTAAACATTTTTAATAGCAAATATCTTTACTATATTAACATTTAACGAAGATATAAAAATATAATATTGTAGAAATGACAAAGAACAATAGTTATATTATAGGATATGTGTTTTAGTTTATAAACCAATTTATGACATTAAGTTAAGTCATTATTTGCATATTAAACTCATAAATATAACTATAATAAGTAAAACAATAGTCACATAAGTAAAAACGAAAAATAAATACTATATAAAAAAACATTTTGATAAGTTAAAAATATAAAAGAAAACCGAGAAGTAGATTATGTTAAGTGTTGCTGTAATGAACACGCATAAACTACTTTATTTAAATGCAAAATATGTAAAAAAGCGTATAATATATATTATCACAAGTTTATACTTGATCGTGTATATATATAACTGTATATTCTAGTTTGTTTTACTTATTTTGCAAAAAATATTATCACGAAAGATAAATCAAAAAAAAAAATGCAACGATATCATAATTAATAAAAAAGAGTGTAACAAAAAATTTTTATATATTCTCGATGTATTTTTTTATGTAAATTAAAATAATATCGTGATGAGCTATACATAAATGCCTATGTAGAAGTTTCTGCAAAAAAATATTGCATACTACTATTCAATTTATATCAATTTATGTATGAAACCTTTTTTCATGATAAAGTATTGATGGATGTAAAATATAGGAAATTAAAGCAATTGTTGCTATTATATAACTTTAGATTAATTATGATAATGTAGAGACATAGCACGAATTACAGAATAAATACTGTTATACCGATAAAATAAGAAAATATTAATACTTATGTATAGTGTATCGATAATATCATGAATGTGCATTGATAAAATAAGACCAAATTATAGCATAAATTGATGGAATGTGTAATTAAAAATAAATGCATATTATTATATTTATCGACTTAAATACCAAATATTTCATCGATCAATAGTATCATAGCATTGTTAATATCTTAAATATTTTGACTTTTTGTAAAAAACTATAATAACAACAAAAGGGTAATGAAGTGAATTTTTGAAATAGAATATATTCACTGAATTATGATATGTAAAATATACATTCAAAAAATAATAAGGGTATATTACTTGCATATAATTCGTACACATCAATTATAGATTATGCTTATAGTAGCAATAAGACGTGGAATATATGGATCAACACTAGTTTTTTATATAAGAACATATTAGCATTATTAAATGACATATGACTGCCAGTAGCAATACATAAGTTGCAAATTAAAATATAGCATATAAATTATGATGGTTTTGAATATCATAATTTCTCATTAAATATTATTATGAAATAAATTATTTGCTTTTTAAATAGTAAAAATAAACAAGTATTTGATAGCTAAAATAAGTAGCAAATCAATTCAAAAATATTAATCTTTACTAGGAATTAATGAATGTACATATCAATTTAATTTATAAAAATAGGTATTAATAAATTGTTAAAATTTATTAAACACTTATTTCTTGTAATTAGTATGATATAGGCGTATTTTCGAGTAACTATATCATTTTAAGCCATTAAAACACAATAGCGCAAAGATTATATATGAATAATTAAATATTATTCATATGTTGTTCTTAAAATTATTAGCTGAAGATATTTGTTATAATTCCATAATATTACCATCAGAGCCAATTTAACAGTTTTGTATTTATGATCATAAATATATACATTGGAATATGAATACACCGAATGATTTATTGATAAAATGATTGAACAAAACTTATGACTAAGTGTGTGCAGTATAGATGTTATTAATTAAAAACTGAACTAAAGTTTAAATATTATAAAAGACACAATGGTAATGAATAATAACTTTCGAGACTTGTATTTTGTCATAATAATGGAATAAACTTAATATATTTTATTTAAATTATTTATCAATATAATATATTAAATATAATAACGACTTAATTTATATTTAGTTCATATAATATCATCACCGCGATACTATCATCAAAAATATAGTGCATTTCGTCTATATATCTAAAAAAAAATATATTTTTCAAACAATAAATGAAAAGCATGCTAAATAGTTTATAAATTATAAAAATCAATAAAAGCATTCTTTACATAAATCATAAATTAACAAATTAAGTTTAATATATCCATTTGTTGCTTACAACTATCGTAACGTAAATTTAATTTTTTGAATAAGTCGTTCAATCTTTACATGAAAATATTTGTAAAACAAAATAATATGAAAAGTTTCCCGAAATGTTATATATAGCCATGCCTTTTGTGTTCATCATATATAGAAGAGAGGTTTGAAGAGTAATGTGATTATATAATGAATGGGTTAAAATATGAAAAGTTTTTAAATATGTGAGTTATAATATATGCACTTTTGATGTTTGATTGAAAAACGTCTGTGTTAAGATAAATAGGAAAAAAAATAAAATAAAATTGAGTATTTAAAACATTTTATAATTACCTGTTATAAAAGATAAAATGAAAATGTTTAAATACAATGGTTTTCAATATTACAAATAAAAGTAATAAATTTATTGATAAACCAACATTTTTAATTCAAATAATATTTATTTAATAGTATATGATTTGTAACTTTAATTATAAATGTTTAAGTTATAACGCACTTATATTTCTATGTATTTTAATAATACTATTTTTATTTATTGTAATCTTATTTATCTTATTAATTTGTTCAGTCATTTCAAAATTTGGCACGAATATACCTCGCACAGATAATGTTTTAGAAAAGATGATGAATACTGGAAAGTTGTTACTAATTTTATTACTATTATAACTGCTAATAAAATAATAATTAATACCAATGCGTAGTTAAGTAGCTGATATATTTAGCCAATTTATTTCATATACAATATATGGTAGCAAATTCTCCACTAATAGCCTGCCTTAACAACCAATTTTCATGGAAAAGCCATATATGATATTAGTTTTTGTCATTGCAAATAATTCATGATATCTATATGTATAAACAACATAATATTTTATTTATTAGTAAGATATATTAACTAATTTAAATTAAATTTAATTTGATATTAACTATAATAATACCATTATTTTATTCGTCAAGTTCAAATATCATAATACATTTGCGTTATATTTTAGTAAATTTTTATATTATTTTGTTTTTTTTCTTATATATGTGACAGTATGTATTAGCACAACTGTACACAACCATTTTTATCACATTTCCAATCTTACTATTTATTTTCATACTATACTCGATACTTCAATTAAACTCATGTAATAGTCTATAAAGGTTTCTTTCATACGATATTTGATTATATACCTTACTTAATAGTTCATGTGATGTTCTACTTCTTTAATAAACCATCATGATACATCGTCACTATTTCTTTTCATGTAATAACATAAGGTATTATATTAATTTTAGAATTCTGAGGTAATTTTAGCTAGTTAGCTGAAAGAAAATATTTTCTTTTCATTTTATCCCGACAAACTTAAAATTATCATAGTTCGTTATGCCAAATTTATCTAAAACTATTAAACATAAGTATTTAACGTAAATAATTATGTTGGTCGATTATGTTTAATTAGAATTTAATTTTTTTCTTAATGTTATCATAAATTTCTGCTTTTTATTCTCTACATTTTCTTGAACAAAATGCTATCACAGTTTCTTTATCGTTCGAACTCTTATTTAAAAAAATCTTAATATTTAAAAACCTCGTAATGTCTACGTGTGTAGATATAACCAAAATTTTTTAACACCGGTAGTCAGTTGATATATTTATTTTTAAGATTTATTGTTATATTAATACAATATCAAATTTATACTTTGGTAAAAATTTTCATATTGAATGCAATAATACATTACTTCTGCATAAATTATGATTCTGTATTCATCCAAATAGAATAATTCTTCAGGCTAACATTTCATTTGATCTAGCTCTACACGAATTTAAACGTAATTTTATTATGTTTATATTATAATATAAAAGACATCCCTGTACTCATTTAATATTTTTTAATGAAGTATTATTTATTAATGTTTATAAGTGACTTCATATTAAAAAATAATTCGCTTTATTATTTTTAGAATAGAGCTTTTATTTTGAAAATACATATTTGTATAGTTATAACTTTTTTTAAAGTGAATTCAGCATGAACTCACTCTTAAATTCTCTGCTGCATACACATCTTCCCTTTTCTTGTGTAAGTAATAAAGCCTTTCTAAACAAGTAAGTCTAAAATATACCTTATATTTATATTTAATGAAGTCGTACGTCTTTTGTAATCAAGCGTAATAAATTAGCTGGGTCAATGTGTTGCAAATAAATATGATAGTTAACAAGTGTAATATTATGCTCGAATTCAGATTTAAATTAATTAACATAAGCATGTATTACACAATTTATCTATTTTTGCAAGAACTAAAGCCTCGCCTTTTTGCTAATTATGTCATTTTCTTTATTATTTATTTTTAATTAATTCTAAGTATTTGTATACGCCGATATTTTCAAGTAAGCTTGCAGTTTATTGACAAAGTGGCAGACTTTTCACGATTATTATTAGCTTTATGGAATCAAAAATAGTTTAGCATATAAACTATTTCTTTTATTGTATTTGACTTATCAAAATAAGTTTGATTATATATGAATGAAAGGTAATTAGTTGCTTATAAAATTTCGTCGCAAAACAGCATAATCTTCACTTGATAATCATGCGGTTCAGCATATTAATATGCAAAACAGAAAATGACTGCAATGTTATTGCTTTGTTATATTCTTCTTTTGTTATATTCTTCTTTTGTTATTTTTGCTTAAATCAGTTAATAAGTCAGCTTTTAGTTAAATATACCATGTAAAAACGATTTCCCTTATAAAACAAGACATTCATTTTAGAAAATCTAATTGGAATGTAATCAATAAAGTACTAATAGTTGACATATTAGTACGTTTTTTTGGCGTTGATTCATAAAGTTTTGGGAATGTGCTTATGAAACCAGTATGTAGCAATATTGAATATGATTGCTTTTTAGCTACTTTGACTTTTTTCGCAATAGCAATCAGCTTATCTACAAAGAGTTTATTATTATACGCTTCTAATTGTATAGCATGAATTAGATATTTTGTTATAAATTTGTAAAAGTTTAACATACAAGATATAGCACTGAATATCTTACTATAAAATCAACTGCGTAATAACCAGTAAAATCGCTCAGCCTGTGTTCTTCCTTTTAACATATGCTTATAACTATATGATAAACATATGTTCCTATAGCATATGCTTGATAAATAATTTAAAAATACCGTCTACTATAAAATTGGAAAAGTCATTATCAATATTTACATGTAAGATAAAATCATTACTGCTTCAATTCAATGAAAACATTTAACAAGATACTTGTCAAATTAATTGAACAATATTGAAGTAATTTTATATACTTAACCAATGTATTTTTGATTCTTCTTGTCCTACTTTATGTTCTATTTAGAATTTTTTAAGCATCTTTAGAAATTGTTTTCGATTATGCCTAAAAGTTAATAAATAAGTCAATATTCTATATGTTTGACATGTATTTTGATTTTTAATATTTTATGGCTTTTTTCTTTATACATACATAGCTTCCTCATAATTTTTTTTTTTGCAGCTTCAGTATCGCTACTGTAAAGCTCGTTTTTATCTTCAACTTTTGAAATAACATTATTTTTAATTTATAACTTTAATTTTATTTTTGAATTTTCCTGCAAGTTAAAAGGTGGATTTGAATTTGAACTGTCTCCTTCTGATAACACAACTGAAATATTTGTAACGGGCTAGCCAAATTTCATTTTTTCAAGCAGTATGGCGACTAGGTATACTCATATAACAGCGTTCATGCAGTTAAGTTATTCTCTGTCATATATTGTTTCTAGTACTTTACAAGTTTTTAAGAATCTGTAATATCTTCTAAATACTTTATTATTTTATGGAAAAAAGTTATTAATTATCAAAGGAACGCTGTGCTTCAAAAACCTAGGTAATATGATTTACATACAATTCTTTTTCTTTTACCGTATTATATAAATATCAAATTAGTGCAATGCATCAGTCAATTACTCTTGTTTTTCAACTTTTTTCTCCAATATCATATATAAAAGTTTAACAATAGGAAAGCCAAGCTCCATATTTGTCTTCTTTAGATATCCTCGAAAAATCTGTTCGTATGGCTTAAAAAATATTTTTTAAAACTTCTTAATGTTAAATTAAAACGACGATGTAATTACTTCTATAGAGCTCAATCAAAAAAACACTTGAGTAAGTCTTGTTGTCGTTGTAGTACATTTAAATGCTGTTTTACTATTGCACTTTTCTCCGTGATCACCATTTTGCTAGACAATTCGTTTGTCGGTTAAAGCTTCTATCTTTTAAAAGACTTTTTTTTTACATCGATAATATATACATTTATAATTTAAATGTATTATGTGTATCAACACATATTAACATAGCTACATAGTACTTTTTAATGTTTTTTTGCTCAGTAATTGCTCTGTTTTTATCAACAACAAGTTAAAAACATAAGAAAATTGTGACATAGTATGATCAATTAATTATTATTATTTATTCATTTACTAAATAATATAAATAAGTGTCGTTAATGTGGTAATTACATAATACCTCTATATATAATTAGCATATTCACGCATGATGCTTTTTTTAAAAAACTTATTGTAAGACATTATATCGATTTAATTATTCATGTTGTTTATCAAATAAGTCTAAATACAGCTGCATTTAAATAATTATCATCACATAACTATAATAAGGTTACATATTAAAACGTTTTATGTAAAAGTAAAAAAAAATCTATTATAAATTATATACTTGTAACAAAACTATATATAAACTTGTTTATTAAAAATTATAATAGTACTATTTTTTATATAATTTATTAAAAATATAGTATTATTATGTATAATTATATAATTATTTATATAGTACTAATATTCAAATGCATATATTAAGTTAACAGTCATGCAATGAAAATTAGTACTAAATTTTATTTTTGAACAATAAATGTATATAAGAGAGAAAAAACAAACGATATTCAATTTTATGCTCAATAAATAATTATTATAATATGTATTGGTATAAAACAGTATATATTTAATCAATATTAAAATTTCGATTGTATGCATCATATTAAATTAATCTTACATAATTAGATTATATACTTTTAAAATAATTAGTATTAAACACGATTTTAAGTAAATAAAATGAATATAATAACACTATTAAATATTAAGTAATATTATTAAATACGAGATTTTCACCAACATTTTTTATTGTTCAGGATATTAATGATATATATAAAGAATAGATAATGAATAAAGATAGTAATGCACTCGAAAATATTTATGTTTAAATCAGTATTTAATGACTAATTATTTTTTATAACTTTAATTTAGCAACATATCAGATAATTAAGTCAAAAAGAAATCATGTAACTAAAATATTTAGAAGCTCATAAATATTCGTATATTATTAAAAATGAAAATATAATTTGATAAAAATTTATATATGATGGTCGGCTGAAAATAATATAATAAAATTAAATTTTTTCTTTTCAGACAAATTGTTAAATATTTATAAAATCAATAATATCTTCTTGTTCGAAAGCTTTTATGTTTTTCAAACCGAGGATATTTACTTCGAGACACTTAATTGTAAATATTACGAAGTTATATATAGATAAATGATAAATTCCTATGTAAAGAAAGCAATATCTTTAGTATAATAAATAGAAAAATATTTTCAATTGCAAAAAAATATATTAAAACGTAGCATTATTATCAATTCATGTACTTTAAATTATTTTTTATAATTGACAATAATCATAAAATTAAGAAATAGTGTTTAATTACATATCATGATGAAATATTCAATATGAAAAATATACATATAAAGTATTTTATTTATAGTTAAACTTTAATAGTCGACGTACGGAATAGTATTGTCATTGAATAATAAAAAAATTTTATAAATTAATATCAATCTATCGAATTGACATAAGAAATTATTCAACTTGAACACATACAAAAAATATCGAATTTGCAATACAATATCGCTTTTAGTGTCAATATTGCGGTTTGTTATATATTTATTAATGTTTTGCATTTAATACATAAATACTTACATTGTGAAATATAATAGCGAGATTGATTGTAAAAAACTATATCAATATATAAATTTGTGTACAAAAATGTATTCAGCAGAGCAAATAGATATATTTGTTCAAAGTGAATAATGTCTCGTTTAATTTGTGATCAATAATAATAACTTGCAAGATACTGGACTCAAAAAGATAAAAATAGTAAGATTGTGTTAGAAATATTAGCTTTGCGAAGTTAAAAATTAGATCACTTTATATATATAAACATAATCTGTATAAAAATTAATAATATCGAGAATGTATGAACTTTTTAGAATGAGACACCATAGATATGTTTTTAATCAACTATATAAAAAAAGTTGTAAAACCATATGCTTGACATATAGTAAGCAGTAAAAGTGAATTAAAAATAAAGATGTGTTAGAGATAGCAGTTAAAAAATTATAAACGACAACAAAACTAAATAATTTGCATATGCAATAAAAATAAGAAAACTTTGATTTTAAATCAAAAACTATTTTTGCAACATATTAATATTAATTATTTATTTAAAAACATAAAGGAATTAAACGTGTAAATTAAAATTCAATATATATAATATATTCAGTAAAAACATTCAAAAACATCACGAAACAAATTAATAATTAAATAATATAGCATTATTATGTAATATTACAAAAATTAATAATCAATAAATTAATTTGCTATAAATAGAGATTATTTGCGCGAATGTATCTACAGATGACAATGATAATAAGAATAGTGTCATGATTATGAATTTTATATAATATTTTAATTGGTTTGAATAGAGAAACTATTTTTTTTGTATAAACAAAATATAATATTTCTTTTCTTTACTATATTTGATAGAATTGAGGTATACAATATCAATTACTATATAAAAATATATATAATTTAAATTATTTAATAAGAAATATAATTCATCACAGTATTTAATTAGCACGTATCTTATAAATATTACTTTTATAATCATCACTACAATTATCTTATTTGTAATTGAAAAAACACATGAACATTATATATAACTAGCATAAATATAATAATTTCATATTGAAAGCACTATTTACAAGTATGTGAAATTTAGTATTTCGGTAATAGTCATTAATCAATCCTGTACTAATTTAAAATATATGCAAATAAACATTAGTTTAATAATATCATAACTGTATAAATATAATGTTTTAATTATGCAAAAAAAAACATAATACAAACATAAAAAGCATGTATAATATACCAAAAACAATTCATTTTGTATTTAACTGAACTATATTCACATCTTTATTATAAATAGTTTGCAAAAATAATATGAATATATACCCTGTAAAGTGTATATGGATAATATGATAGTATTTAATGATAAAAAATTATAAATAAAAATAAGTTCATAAAGCGAGATATGTTTGTGTATTTAATATTATAATATATTATAATAATATAAAGTTACGTAATTTTATTACATTAAAATGATAAGACAATTTTAATGTGACTTGATATGCTATTTAATTATATAAATTATACATATTTCTAAATAGTATGGAAGGGTGTAAAAAAAATCGAGCTTTGGATACAAAAACAAAAAATCATTAAAAACAGAGCACGTGGCGGAAGGGTCTAAGCCTACGATGGCAGTCAGTGAAATAATTGCCTTTAATCAAGTCCAACCATCTTTTCGCATGATCGTTTTACGATCTATTCTCGACAGTGTAGATTCTGCACTTGAGGAGTGGCCTAGAGACCTCTCAAAAGCAGTACGGACTCGGTTAGGTTTAATGCCTCGTGGTGGGTGGAAGAAGGCTCGTGATTTCTTCTGTGAAAAATTCTCCTGTGAGGTTAGTGAGGAGGAGTTTAAAAGACGGGCTCATACAATTAAAAGAGACCCTCTAGAAAGCGACTAC
>SBIQ01000099.1:0-28602 GCA_014805555.1 Astathelohania contejeani | reverse complement strand
TGATATTCTTACTGGCTATGCTGACCTCATTTGAACTAATTTCAATTACTTCCTTATCATAAATAAATATTATATGATTATTATTATTTACAATAATATCATTTTTATACTAGTATCAATTCATATTTCTGTTCTTTCGTTTTTCATGACTTCCTGGACTGAGTAAGATCAAATTTTTCAAATTCGTTTTTCTTTATTAAAAAAGTGAGTGCACCGAAGATCTCTTTATACCCACGAGTATAGTCATAACCAAACATTAGATCAAAGCCTATTTGCCAGGCGGTGTGCTTAGCTTTACCATAGTGCCGGCATTGTGAAACACAGTCCCTTCAAAAAACACTTCGGTTTTAATGTAGCAATGTATTGCTTCAGCTCGAAAATTACTGTTTCCATGTTTCATCCAAGTAAAAAAGTCTTTTCATCTTACAAACATATTCGTGAAAGCTTTATATGACTATTAATGATGTGATTTATATCAATTTTATCATATAATGTTTCACGCTAAGCGTTAAGCAAACTTTTTGCAAAAACATTTTAAATAATACTTTACGATGAAGTATTGATGAATAAAAAAGTAAATTTGTTTTTCTCCTGATCTTTCATGATCGCTGCGAAATATTTTTATATTTATTCAACGTTACATATAGCTGAAAAAACATATACTCGCTTTTCATCATTACAGAATAAAGATATTTCTTTTTGAGGAAGATTAAGCATCTCCATAATATAGTATTAATATCTACCTTATGTGGAAGAGGATCTTGACTAATATCGTGATCAAACCTAAGAATGTCAGTTGGTTCATAGTGTCGTTTTCCAAGGGGATAATTAATAAAAGAAATGGCGCGTTCGCTAATGCTTTACATATTTTTTGCGTGTATGTTTACATTACAAAGCTAATTTACCCATAATAACAACTTTTCTTTACCTTTATCCTCAATAATACCAAGATATTTGTATACTTCATAGCTTCGAAGGAATATATAATGATATTATATTTTGAACAATATACCACGTTTATATTCTACTATATTCATGTGTTATCGCCTATGGCTTATCACACTGATTAAATGCATATTTTAATTTGCCAGTTTTTGTAAATAAATTCTAATTAGGTATCAAACCTGATTATTTTCTATAAGAAATTGTTTAAAAATTATTGAGTAATTTTTAATGTTTCCATTGCATATTATATTATTAATACTAACCTTTTTATAAAATTTAAAGATATCAAAAAAGTCATTTTTAAATTCATCATTACAAGTATAAAATTACAATATAATGCCTATTAGTAAATCTTAATAATAAAGCATAAGATTACGTTATTATTAATTTGGCTTGATAAGCTGTTATATATCAATCTAGAACAAATTTTTATGGTATCCCCGTTTATTATTTTTCTGTTTAAATTACATATATATTTTCTCATGCACCTTGTTCTCTTTTCTGATTACTATTTTCTTTGGACATAAATATATTTCTCATTCTGTCTATATTCAATGCACCATAAATATTCATTTTTTGTTAATTCATTCCTGTTATTTTTTCTTAATGTTCGTTAAACAGTTTACTATAAAAAGTCTCAAGTCCTATACTTGCTAGGTTTTATTACCAAAAACTGGTTAAATGTACATTTTAATTGATATGATTAAACATTAAATAGTAATATGTTGCATTTTCAGAGATTAGACATGTAATATATTAGTGAAAACATCCGAATTTTATTTGAGGTGAATCATCATAACTACTTGTAAATGTTACTGACCTTATATCTTTAACTTTCTATCCGTTCTACTGTTTTGTGTATTATTTTGTAAACATATTAAAGTTACAGTCATTATTTATTCTATCATGTCTTATATATAAATACCTTTCTATTTTATAAACTACAGAATTAGCATATATCTTGAAGTATTTAATATATTTTTGGTTGGATACAACGATTTTCGTAAAATTCAGTGATTACATAGTATCATGTAATACCATTTGTTTATATGCACTTTAAATTTTATATTTACTTACCTTATTAAATAAAAGAAAATAGCTTGCTAAATTTTTTTTAACTTAGGCAAAAATATAATATTGTATTATCAACAATTGGTTGTTGTAAATAGGTTTATATTAGAATGCATGTAGATATGATCGATTATGAGAATTTTAATATATTATTATCTATTTAATAAATATTCAAGTCGTCGCAACAACAAGTATTTATATATTATGAAGGTAATCGATTTCTAAACTAAAGTGCAACGGAAGATTAAATACATGATAAGTAAAAAATATTAAAAATAAAAACATTAATACTTTTACTTTTTCAAAATTTAAACTTGTTTTTACGAAAATTAGCATTATTAGATCAATTAACACATCATTGGTTACAATCATAATTTTGCCATCATATTGATATTTTCAGAGATTGGTCCGTTTTCATATATATTGTCTTAAATCGATAAGAGCATGGACAATCAGTTCTTTATTACTTACGACAAAAATTTTTTCCAAAATAAAATAACAGGAGCAGTGCATTTAAAGACAAGAGAACCACTAAATATTGAAAATATAAAACTGCGGTTAACAAAAAGATATAAAATATCAGTAGAGCTAAATAAAGAAGAAAAAGAATCGCTTGGTTGGAATAAAGGGGAGTTTGGTGATTGCGGCGAAGAATATAGTGTTGAGTTTGTTTTATATTCTAATGTTGATGTTTATGAAACTGTATCAAGCGGTCATCATAGATTTCCATTTCAAATTATTCTTCGTCCCGATGATAATTCTTCAGTAGATAGTTCTTTTTATTATACTCATAAATTGGCTATAATTGAAAATAAATATGTAATGGAAGCCAAATTAAAATTAGTTGGCATATATTCCCCGATCTTAGAAACTGTTTCATTGCCCTGGATAGTAGATGCTCCCGGTGATTCTGATGAAACAATATTTGATGTGATGATATCATCTTGTTTTTGTATATTTAATGATTCTATTACGCTCAGAGCTTTACTTGATAAACCTCAATATTTTGCAGGTGAAACAGCTGTATTAAAAATAGAACCAGTAATAAATGAAGTATTGCTAAATATTAGCAGAATAGAAGTTTTTTTTTATCAAACTATTTTATTAAAAATAAATGGTAAGTCTTTACTGAGAAGGCGATTTATATCAAAGAATATAGGAGAATATCGGAAGAAGAAATGGCAAACTAAAATAGCTATTCCCGGTTCAGTACCATCAACCACATCAGGACAAAAAATAGATATAAAATATGATCTTAATATACTTATAACTTTTAAAAGAAGCACACCTATTCATATAAGAAACTCAATATGTATTATTAAATACAAACCCATGGTTGACGAGCTCCCATTTCTTAATATATTAAAGGGTGTTGATTATCCTACTCGGTTATTTACAATAGAATAAAAAGAAAGATACATATTTAACAATATTTAATAAATTTAATAATATCTTCATGTATTATTTTATAAAGGTATGCTATCACCAAATGCTTTATCTTCACTTAATCCTAGTCAATAATATATGAAAATCAAAGAAATTAACTAGAAGTAGTTACTTTTGATTTATTGCAGCAAATATTATATTAATACTAAAAATGATGCTATAGTTAAAATTAACATATATGTAAATATAAATAAAATGAAGCATATGGAACGAAGTTAAAATAAGACGAGAACATTTAGTAGATTTGGTGTCAGAAGCTGCTGATCAAATACAAACTTAGAATTCGAGTCCAAAACTGGCAATCATGGTGATGGCCGACTTGCCAAATTTTCTTCATTCCTTTTCAGAGGTGTAAAGGTTAGTTAAAAAGTCATTAAGATTCACACATGTATGGTTAATGAACTTTTTCCAAATTAATGACTCATAAAAATATACTAAGTTCTTCAAGAATAAAGGAAGTTTTATATCTGGAGAAACAAAAGAAAATAAAAACCGACCCCGCGCCTAGATTAAGCCAAAGTAACTAGCAGACGTTGCGCTTATATTAGGATAAGGGGTTCCGGGTAAATCAGCCTCACGGCCCCATATGGATATTAACACTAGGACGATAAAAGTGCCCTAGTTTGATGTTATAAATGTCACGTTACAGATACTCTGTCTTGCATGCAAGGTCAATCCGACTTCGATAGACAATATAGGTTTTGAATAACAGCCGTATGAGTACCTAAGGAGAAAATTTGTCTCAATTGAAACAGTCGCTGCACTGAATAAAGAGCCTCATATATAAAAAGAGACTCCAGAGTATGTGAAGGGATCTTATACAGTAAAACAATTTTTTCAAATAAAGAGACATTAAAAAAAATAAAAACATACTTAGTTTAGAAAATCATTGGAAATAAAAGAGCTAAGACATAAATAGACACTTAAATAAAAACAGTTTAATAAAAACAATGCACTCAATGTATTTATTTATGGCGAAATGAATAATGGAATAATTTAGATGAAGCTGAATTACAAATAAGATAATATTTAACTTGCTAAAACATAAAAATGAAGTAAATATTAGATTTTGAGTGATGAAATAGGCTTGTTTTATAATAATCAAGCCCAACTGATACCTTAAGTAATTGCTTGAAAAAGGGTAGTAAGAATATTCCACGGAATTTATATAAACTAGCCTATATACTTTTATGATGAAAGTAATAAAATCGGGAAAGTAAGATAAAGACAGAAGAATGCAAACAACAATTTAAAAGGATGTAATCAATGAGATACACACGAAATTATCAATGTAAAAACTCTATTTTATAAAATATACTTTGTTAGCATCTTTTTGAACTATAATTTATTTTATATAAATTATTAAAGTTATAAAATATTAAATTCCATCCCTCTAATTTTAAAAATATAAAAAATTATGCCCATAAAATGGCTAAAGGAAAACATGCAATGGCTAGTGGAATAACTAGAATGCGGAATGCAAGAGGAGTTCAAACTGGTACACGAATGATATGCTGCGACAATAGTGGCTGCAAAGAGGCCATGGTTATCGGTGTAAAAGGATTTGGAGGAAGACTTAACAGGCTACCTTGTGCTACTGTTGGTGATGTTGTTATGGCTACTTGCAAGAAAGGAAAGCCAGAGCTGAGAAAGAAAGTAGTGTTGGGTGTGGTAGCCAGGCAGAAAAGGCCTATTAGAAGGAGGGATGGCTCACATTGGAGATTCCAGGATAATGCACTCATACTCATATCAGTTAAGGGTGATATGGTAGCTACGCAAGTTAATGGACCTGTAGCAAGAGAGGTCTGCGAAATGTGGCCTAAAATATCATCTCAATGCCAAGCAATAATTTAATAAACTATTATTTATGATTTAATATCATATTAAATGTAAAATATAATTCTTGAATACAATCTCTCATTTTTAAAAATTAATAAGAAACTTTCGCATTTTCTTGATATTATCATGAAAATGTAGCTGATTTTTTAGAAAGTAAATTTATAAATTATTAATGCATCATACAAAATGGAACAAAGTGATAACGCATTTCGAAAAAATAATATTTAAAAAGTAAATTTAGTTAGAAAATGAGAACAAATGTGAAGGTATGAATGGAAAATAAATTTATTTAATGGGGTAGAAAACATTAAATGACATAAATATTGATTTCAAAATAATTAGAATAATTAACCAAAGTAGACCAATTATAAACCCTCTATTACAGTATAGAAATATCGATATAAAATAATCAAAAAAATAAAAATTAGGGCTAATATAAAAAGATGCTACCATATCTTTATGGGAAATGGATTAGATAAATGATATAATTTGTTATTTAATCTCAAGCGAATTATATTTCCTGTATTTCACATCTATTTCTGCAATTTTTAATGGTTTAACACTGTTTTATAACAACAACATTCATTTTAAGTCTATTTTCGTGCTTCTTCTTTACTAAAGAAAAATAGTTTCAAGTGTTTTCTTTAACCATTTTGATCTTTAATGTAAATCTATTCCTATATCGATAACATTTGTAATACTTAGACGCCACACCTTGCATATATTAATATTTTAGTCTTAGTTTTATATAATAAAACACTTTAATTTTAAAAAAGGTCGTGTTATTTTTCTTTACCTCACCTCCTGTGGGTTATTTAGATCTGTTGTTCCTGTGTGTAATCGTGTTATCTGCTTTTTAATAAATATATTCAAAATTGTAATATTGACACTAATCTCATTTATTAGTTGTCAGGTACATCTTATATAAAGCATATTCTTTGCATTTTCGATTTTTATAGCTATAATTAAATTAATATATTTAGCGTAATCAGTTTGATATAAAATTTACTTTTCATAATTTTTATAACACAAAAAGCTAATTTTTTAAGCAATATCGTTAATGATCCATTATTACTTGATTATGTAATAAACCCTCTTTTATATTTAAATAATTTATGGGATTCTTGACTTAATGCATTAGCTGTTTAGATCGAAACAATATTTTCCCCTTAGGTACTCATACTGCTGTTAGTAGAAGCCCATATTGTTTATCGGAGCCGAATTGATTTTCCAAGTAAGGTGTGGTATATGTAGCCTGGTATGTTTGGTATCAAACCAGAGCACTTTTATCATCCTAGTATTAATATACATATGGAGCGTACACTGACTTACCCAGAGTAACACTACTGCAAACATCTCATATACACGAAACGTTTGCTCGTTGTCATAGTTTAATTTAAGCACGGGTCAGTTTTTATATTCATTGTTTTTCCATATACGCCTCCTTTGCTCTAAATAAAGCTCAAGATATTTTCGTGAGTTGTCAATTTGGTAATGGGTGCATTAACTAATAAATGTGCGAAATTTGATGGCTTTTTTAACTAATTCCTAAAACTCCCACATCTGTGGAAGAATAAAGAAAATTAATAAGTTGGCCATCTACAAAACACACACACGGATAGACAGTTTTAGACTTGAATTCCAAGTTTACACTTGTCCAGCATTTCTGACACTTCAAACTAGTAAGTATTCGTTCTAGATTACGATCATTTTATTCCACAAGAATTTTGATTTTATTTAAACAAAAATTATTGTGTCTTTTTTGATGCGTGGTTAGCATATATCAGCGCCGAACCTCTCCATTGGTTCATCAATTCTACTAAACACAAAAAATAGTATGAATTTTACAAAATAATTCTAAAAGATACCATGTTAAAAATGTTTTAAGATAAAACCTAAGCACAATCTATATTTTAGAATATGAATGGCCATGTTTTTATTAATTAATTATGCAACAGCTCGGTCTTAAATAATTAAAAATAAAATAATATTAAAAATCAAACTTTAACTTATTTATAACGAAAAATTGTAAAGATGATAACTTAATTTTATGTTGTAGTTCGAAAAAAGAAAATAATATAATTAGGTTAAAAATTATGAATATATTGGGCAAAAATATTACATTGGTGCATTTTTTGACGGTAAATAACGGGAATTTAGCGACAAATTAAGTTATATTGATATCAGTTTTTGAAAATAGCATCAAAATAAAAAAATTCAATAATAGAATAAATATATTCATGACTTACACTTATCTTTCTTTTAATTTAGAATAATTTATTAATATGTTATATTTTAGATATTTATCTTATAATATTAAATATAAGTTGGAATTCAACACTAATTTTATTAACTTATCTTCTTTTATTGTATACAAATAAATATTGTCATTTTTTAATATTACAAAATTTTTCTTTATTTGAATATTTACAGAGCTTTTAACATTTTTATTAGTAATAACGTGTTAACAAAAATAAAATTTTGAATCTTCATATTTATTGTATAAAATTAGATAAAGGAGTCATTAACTTATTTATTATTCTATGTTTAAATTATATTTAAACTATTAACTATTATAATTAATTCTTTGATGTTAAGATAATATTTTAATACAAATAATATGTTTCTATCTTTAAATGCTAGTGACTTTAGATTGCACCAAATATTTATATTTACGATTAATGATATATTGCATTTAAACACTCGAAATACATTTTATGATTTGTTTTGCTTTTACATCACTCATTTAATTTTTCAATAATATATTTTTTAATTAAACACTGGATGCTAACCGCAGGCTATATAAACGAAAGCAAAGAATAACACAACACTAACCCCCCATAATTAAATAGAAATAAAATTTTATTAAACGTTTATTTTGAATACTTAATAAATCTTCTATTTTAATTAATTAAAAAAGTATTTATTTGTTGCTTTTTGTTCTCTGTCTTTGGCAGAATCTAATTTATTAACCCTTGGTCTGGCATTGGTAGGATCTCTTCGGAATGTTACGTTGAGTTTCTTAAGGAAAATATTCATACCATGCTCTAGGTCCATTGGAGGCGTAGCTATACTTTTGACCCCAGGTTCACCTTCAAATACAATTACCTTATCAGCCAAGTAAGTACCTACAATTAAATCATGCTCAACTATAAAAGCGATTTTGTTCTTTGCATAAATAAAACGCTTTAAAACTTTTGACACGGCGATCCGTTGATCAGAATCAAGATATGCACTAGGTTCATCTAAAAGATAGACATCTGCTTCCTTTCCTAGACACATGACAATGGCAACACGTTGTAGTTCACCACCACTTAAATCCGATACTGGACGATCCAAAATGTATTCAATACCCAAAGGCTTAATAACATCAGTGACAAACAATTGATTGAGAAAAGAAGCACGAATTTTGGACATAAAAAGATTTCTTACTGTACCCTTGAACTTAGGAACAATCTTTTGTGGCTTAAGACTTATAGTTCTTCTCAGAATATCATTATTTATGTTATCAGCATCATCTGGATCTATCACTCCAGCAATAAGATTTACCATTGTACTTTTCCCCATTCCATTCTCACCTAAAAATACAATTATCTCAGAGGCATTAAATACACCACCTTTTATATTTAAACAAAATTTATCATATGATTTTTTCATATCGCTGTATTTAAATTGTTCTCTCTTACTGTCAGAGCTTTCGGGCCTTTCAGAAATATTAAATTTAAGTGCCTCTGGGCGAAACCTCATGTTTTCTGTTGGTATCATTCCATCTAAAAATATGTTTATTGCCGCTTTTATACTATAAGGAGCTGTTATTACACCATATCCACCAGCCTTTCCGTATAATACACAGCCAAAATCACTCATTAAATCGAGGATAGCAAGGTCATGCTCAACTATTATAACATATTTATTGTCTTGGCATAATCCTCGTATTGCCCTGGCAGCCAATAATCTTTGCTTAACATCTAAATAACTAGAGGGTTCATCAAAAATATAAACATCGCTTTCCTTTAAGCAGACAACAGCAATAGCAAACCTTTGAAGTTCACCTCCACTTAATTGTTCTACATCTCTTTCTAATAAGCTTTCTAAGCATAACAAATCTGTGTAATACTCCATGCATTTTCTCTCATCTCTGTCTTGAAGTATTTCTCTGACTGTGAGAACATTTTTTTTATAAATCTTTTTTAAGGACTTTGGTATTCTGTCAATATATTGAATTTTAGTAATAGCTGAAATTTCATTTCCTACTAGTTTTGATAAATATCCCTGTAGTTCTGACCCTTTAAAGTGATCTAATATCTCAGGCCACTCGGGTGGATTTTCAGTTCGTCCTAAGTTTGGTTTTATTCGTCCTGACAAAATTTGTAATGCTGTACTTTTTCCTATTCCGTTTGTTCCCACAAGTCCGAGTACCTGACCAGGGCGTGGTACTGGAAGCCGATGCAGTTTAAACCCATTTTCTCCATAACGATGAGAAATATCTTTTGTTAATTCACTTGGCAAGTTTACTATTGTAATGGCTTTAAAAGGACATTTTTTCTGGCATGCACAGCATCCAATGCAAAGGATTTCACTTATATTTGCTATCTTAGAATTCCGTGTTACATTGATGCAATCCTTTCCTATTTTATTTACTGGGCAAGCTTTCTTGCATTCCAAATTGCATTCTTTGGGCTTACATCTCTCCGGATCTATTACAGCCAATCTGGTAAGTTTATCTTTTTCTGAATTTTTCGCCATTTTATGGGGGAATTCTGAAATTTCAAATATTATAAAGGATGCAAATCTGTTTTCCTATAATATTATATTGCCTTTTTAATTTATAGAAATGCATTTATTATTCCTTTATTTTATATCAAAATTTCTCTTTTTAATTATACTTATGTCCACTTAGTTTTGAATTTTATATTTAGATGGTTCTTTATTGAATCATATTACATGTTTTAAATAACTCGTCGATTGTGGACCTTATTAGCAAATACATTTAATAAAAATATATAATATAAATCAAAGAAAGAAAGATATCGAAAATGGCTTGCATTCACCTTTTTACTAAGTTAATTCTTTTAAATATTTAATACATTTTTGCAGTAGCAATATTAAAATGAATTGATGCTCAGTATATTATGCCCCCAAACTCAAATGAGTTACTTCTATAAATTTATATAAATAAATGAGTGGATGGATGCTCTGATATATTTGATTGTTTTTTATTTCAATACTTACCATCTTACGTCCGAAAAGACTTTAAACTACCACAAGAACTTACTAGTTTTGGGTGTCAGAAGCTGCTGGACAAGTACAAACTTGGAACTAGAGTTTAAAACTGTTGATATATGTACGTGTTTCGTAGATGGCCAACTTTCTTCATTCTTTCACAGAGTTGTGAGTTTTAAGAATTAGTTAATGCACCTATCACCAAATTAATAACTCACAAAAACAGACTCGCGCATAGATTAAACTAAGACAGCACGCAAAAGTTACGTTTATATTGGGATGTCTGCAATAGTGTGACTCTGGGTAAGTCAGTGTACGGCTCCATCTGTATATTAACACTAGGATGATAAAAGTGCCCTGTTTTGATGCTAAAAGTATCAGTCTACAAGTATCCTGCATTGCCTGCAAGGTCGATTCGAATTCTATAAACGATATAGGTGAGACCAATAGCGGTATGAGTGCCTAATATAAAAAATCGTATCGATCAATGAAGCTGTTGCATTAAAATAAAAAACCATAAATAATTTTTTATATAAAAAGAGCCTCTGAAGTTACGTCCAAAAATCATAAGTCGTACAAGATCTTGTTAAAAAAAAAGAAATATTTTATTTTATACAATTAATTTATATAATTGTAGTATGCATTATTCTTGCAATAATATGTTATTTAAGTCATTACTCGGCAGGATATATTTTCATAGATAGAAGAATAATGAAAAATATATATTTCTCAACAAAAATGCTGTATTGCAGTCTTTTAATATTTTTGGTACATTATTGTTTTGCAACTACCAAATTTACTTACAGATTTTTATTTTTGCTGTTTATTCCCATATTATATAAAATATTTTGTCTATACTCCAATGTTTTCTTTAATATAATATATTGGGTATATGCTTCTATATTTGATATTATATTCAATTCTTTTAAGTAAGCAATGTGATATTGTGCATCATTCCAATAATATAACATAATATATAAATTTAGTTTTGGCTTTATAAAATAATCTTAGTCTATTATCTAGAAAGTATAATTCTTTTTTTGCCTCGATTATATGGTAATTGTCTTGATTCAATATACAGGCTTACGCCAAATATTTCATTTAAGCTTTTATCGTGAATAAACACATTTGATAGATTGCTTCTAGCCAAGAATCGAAAAGCAACAAAAAAGTTCTTTATAAAACTATAATCTATAGAAGTATATATACATAAAAACGGCATTTAGATTATTATATAATCAAATTACTAAATTATTATAGCATTTTTTAAAAAATCATTTGATTACATGTAATTTATTTTGACGTAAATTTCTTTCTTTTGACAAGTCAATCTATTTTCACATGCATCGATGTTTTGCTTTTGTCTCAATTAATCTACAAAATTTTTAGAGTAATTTATTTAAAAAAAAAGTGATTTGATTTTTCATAAATCTAGAAATTATTACAAACTATAATAATTTAATTTCTTCAACTAGCGTGATCATTAATCACTAGCTATTTTATTTTCATTTTTATAATGCTATTTACTGCTTCGATACATATTAATTCACTATGTATTATGAAAACTCACATTATTATATATCATTTAGAATTGACTGATAAATAATGTTCAATCTTATCTAAATACCTTTTTTTTGTTAAAAAATATTATAATTTATATTATTAATTCTTTCGAAATAAATTTATTTGATTATAAAACGATACACTTCGAAGTTTTTCTATATATATTCATTATTTATATGTAATAAAATTATTATTGATGATAATTGCATATTAAAGACGAAGAAAACTTTTGATCTATCATAATTTAATATTTTGGTTTTACAACACATAATGCTATAAATGTAGCCCCTACCTTAAAACATATATACTTTTTGGACCGAGCATTATTTGTTATAAATTTTCATTTAATAGATATTAAATGATGCAATTATATATTAACTATGAATCAAAATTACCATCTATTGTTAAAAGATCAAATTTCATCTATGATCATTTGAAATAGCATATTCCTTATTTTTATCAGATCTTTGTTTTTTTCTGGTTGAAACAATGTGTGCGAATATGTTATTTTCATTGACATGCGTAACTAAATAGAAACACCACAATTTAAACTTTTTAGAATAATGATATAAAAACAAAGGTTAAAATATATATTCATCTCGTAGTAAATACAGATTCATCTATTTGACAATATTTTTCACACCAATAAAAAGTGACCGACAGTTCGTTTTTATTGCCACAATGCTAGTACAACAACATGTCGTTATGCCGGTGAATGTTTAAATTTTAATATAAAAATTATTGCTTAAATATGAGTCTTTTTTATTACAAATAAAGTTTATTTATGATTCAAATTTGTTAAACTTTTATCCGAAATATTCTAGATTACGCACTGTTTTAACATAATACTTCATTCTGTTTAAAATATTCATACCTTTCCTCTCTTATTATATCCATTTTATAGTTCTTGAGTTTTAGCCGGTCATACCTTATACAGGTCTTAGGGTATGTGATTTGTTTCCATGCTTCTGCATAGTATAAATCCCTATAACTAATCAATTTTTTTGAGCGAGCCATACGTAACTTTTTATGCGATTATTTTTGTTTATGCTAGAATACAACAAATTTAAAGGCCCATATTAATAACTTTTATTTCTATTTTTTTAATTCATTGTTTTATAACAAATAATAACAAATTTATCATTTAATTATTGGCTGTAATATTTCTTTAATAATATTCATAAACTCACTTTCATGATTACTCAAATCATGAGTAGCACCAGATATGACTCTAACTTCCGAGTTTTTAACTAATCCAAATTTATATTTTAACACATCCGTTTCAAAGGTATACTCATCATTCTCTGATAAAACAAAGTAAATCTTTGTCTTATTAATATTTAATTTTTCGTAAAAAGAGTCAGGCAAATCACTAGAAAATATATCATCTTTTCCATATATGGTGTACAAATCCCGATATCGTTGTTTAATCATAGGTTGATTCCTATAAAAAAATATATTCTCATCAGGAATTTTTTTAAATAAGCAGCCTTTTTTCTCCTCATATTCTCTATCACTAACAGGTCCCTGTAATATACAAAGTATAGGCTGATATATCCTTGATAAGTATATTATATCTTGGCAACCAGTAGAATGCCCAATAAATATATATTTTCTTGGTCCTAGATAATTAATCACTTTCATTAAATCATCAATGTCATCATCTAAGGTATACAATCCATAATGAGGGTATGATCTCAGCTGTGGCTGCACAAATGTTATTTTATGATCATTACAGAATTTATATATTTCCATACTATAAACAGGATTAAATATATTGTTTCCCATTCCCGATACAAATAATATGACTATATTTGTATCGCAATTGTTCATAAACATTATTTTGTTAATATCATAAATTACTAATTTTCCTGGAAATTGCTGGTCCATTTATGGCATAACAATAATTGATGATATTATTAAATACTGATAACATCAATAACTCATAAAAAATGAATATAGGGGAATCCATGCTGTTCAAGAAACCATCGAGAATTAAAGAGCTAAAACCCGTGTTGACGCTAAAATAAGGACCACTATTCTAGTCAAACATGATTGATTTGATATATTTATTTACGATAAAAGCTTGAATGAAATAATTTTAGTTGAAGTCGGCATGAGAACTAAGACAGCTAGTAGAAAAAAAAAGAATGTATGGTTTTATGATTAATGATCTCGGATCGTTTTATAAAGTCAAAACTAAAAATTTACCTTATGCCATGAAATGGGTTAATGATGAAGTTACGCAAAGGTTACTTAAAAGAATTAAACACTACACCAATTATCGAGGTATATATCAAATCCATATTATTAAAGAAAACCTTAAAAACCATCTTATTAGAGTTAATACGAAACATTTAGGATAGCATGGAAATAAAAAGTAGAATTGAAGAAGCGATAGAGAGGCTTGAAAATGTTAGTGCAGACAGATGTTCATCACGCATAGAAAAAAAGAAAATAATAATTTTAAATAAATGAAATTAGCAGCTATAAAATGACTAAGAAACAAATCTTTTATTTAAAGATTAATAGAAAAAGAAAATTTAGTTTTCTATGAACAGTATGTAATAATATAAGTGATATATTAAAAATTTAAAAATTATATTATTTATTTTAAGCGAAAAAGATAACTCCAATAAAGGTTAGTAATAATACTTCTTTTAATTTCAAGAATTACTTTAAATAATATTTTAATAACGGGTCTTGAATATATTGCATAAATTATATATTGGAAAACTTAAATTATTATAAAATTTCAATTAACAACCAATCTAAAACTAATATTATCATTAATTGAAAACATTTCATTTAATCTTATGTTCGCTCTATTAATCATTTTTTATATTAAATAAATGAAATTTAAGAAGAATTTATATTTTATTTAATCAATTTATAACATCAGAAGATTTCTTATCTTCGCTAACTTCGGTCTTTTGGGATTTATTAAATTTTAAAATAATTTTTGCATCTTTCTCATCAGACTTTATTATTTCATCCCCTGGTTTTCGAAGAAGCTTAAGCCTTATTATAGCTTGTTCTGCTATATCAATTTCTGATGATTCATCTTCTCTCTTTGTAGAGGATTTTCTAACATACTTTCTTTTCTTTGGTCTTTCACTTTCCATTTGTTTATTGCTTTCGGCTTCTGCTTGATTTGATTGATCTTTATCATTTTTATTGTTTAAGTGGTCATTCAATCTATCGAATACATATTTAGCTTCTCTAACTCCAAGAATATCCAATACCACATTTTGCTCAATCTTCTGGTTTTCTTCAAAATATTTTAGCTCCTTGTCAACTCGCTCCATAAGAGCAATAATATCCTCGTTTAGTCCTTCACGATCACTCGTGTTAAGATATAAAAGATCTTCGTATGCTGGCTTACTAAATATATGATAAGGGATCAAGCATTCATATGCGTGCTTGGTATTTGCAAATGGTCTAAGATCAGGATGTATAATTTGATACTGATCTTTATGAAGAAATCGAAGAATTCTTTCTCTTCGATGTATTATATTGCTAATACTATTAGATGTTCTTATTGAACTTATCCTCGAGTAAGGATGATTTACATGTCCTGTATTCATAGGAAATCCCGGACTATTGGGATTATTTATTTTTTCATTCCTTACATTACTACTAAATAAATTATTGTTGTTATATCTCAATCTTTCCTCAAACATAGCACGAGGGTCCATATTAAGATGGTTTGCCTGGTTACTGCGGGGTTCGAAATTCGGGTTATATTTTGATTCATTAGTTAAAGCATTTGGATTATCTAGTTCTGAATTTATATTTGTGGGTTTGTCAATTATAATATCATTTATTTTTTTTTGCCCTTCCATTTATTTTATATTTGCTTGGTTCCTTGGGGGTAATAATTATATTTTTATTGAATTTTTGAATGGTTTAATAACGCTATGGTATAATTTAAAGAGAGAAAGAAAATATTAGTTAATAACAGCTATCTAATAAGTGAAATAAATATTGAGATAAAATGATGATATCATATGTCATTCAATTAAATACAATATAATATGATATATCATTAAAAAATGAGTTTAAAATTAAGGTAAATATATTAATTCATAAATAAAAATCTTTTATATTATTTAAATTGGCGATATGAGTAATAAATTGTAAATGCTGTTGAAATAATGTCATCTAGGTTAACGCTTTAAATATAAATAAACACTGAGTATAAAAAATAATGAATAGTATATGTAAATAGCATATCCTTGCATATTATTATAAATCTCGCATTTATATAGATAGAAGATAGCGTATAAATAATGCTATCTATGATCAATATAAAAGATCTATTTTATATAGAAAATATTTAATTAAGATATTGAATTGGTGCTAATGGTTTGATTGAAGTGATATATCACACAAAGTCATAAAACAATTGTTCAGAATGTAATGAGCTATATTTTAATCAATGAAATTAAGCTTTATTTATATACTTATTTAATTCGAAAACCCGATTGATTCTTATACTAATGGATACAAGCGCAAAAAAAAATACAATGCAAATTTGAGGCAATAATTATATTAAATGAAAAACGATTGGTATGAAATAAATACTATCATTGACTTTTATCAAATATAATTATTTGAAATGCTTTTTCAAACTCGAATAAGAACAAACTAGTAATTTTTGATATCAGATGTCGCTGGGCAAGTGTAAATTTAAAATTTATATTTAAAACCATCTATATATGTATGTCTTTTAGATGGCAAATCAACCAATTGTTTTGATTCTTGCACAGAGACGAGACTTTTAGAGATTAGTTAAAAAGCTAATAAGTTATTCACATATTGAAATCTAGCTAATGCATCCATTCCAACTTTAGGACTATTGAATATATTCAAAGTTTTGTCTTGAGTGAAGAATGTGTATATAACTAAACAATAGAAAAATAAAACATAAAAACAGACTTCGTGTTCAGATTAAAATAAGGCAATATGCAGATGTTACGCGTATAATTTGTATGTCCTAAAAGGAAATTTCTGTAAAAATCAGCTAAATATCATACGAACATTTATGAGTGACACAGGATGATAAAAGCATCCCGTTTTGATGTTAAAAGTACCGGGCTTCAAATATTTCTTACAAAGTTGATCCGTCTTTGATTGACGATATGGACAGCGGTCAACAACGATATGAATAAACAAGGTAAACAATTGTTTATATTAAAACAGTCGCCATGCTGAGTCAAGAAATTTACAGATTATTTTAAATATAAAAAAAAGTTCAGAATATAAATAAAAAATCCTGAATCCTCAACATTTTTATATAGATCTGTTATTAAGTAGTGTTTAATTATTGTATGATAAAGTTTTTATAAACAAGATATTAAACGTATATTTGCATAAGATTCGGTCATTTCTATTGAAATGCTGTTATTGGTTTGATATAAAATAAATTATTTTATTATTTTTAATTAGTTATTTCATCAAGCAGAGCAGCGGCACAAAAGGTTGAAGAAAATAACAAAACATTTCTTTATAATTCGATTTTATATTAAAATGTAACATCTAATGAATGATAATTCATTGAAGAATCTCAAATATGCATAGCGCAAAACTAATACATAACAATATGAATAAATTAAATGAAATATAGTGTAGAGCCCGATCAAATATGATAATAAGTCTAAAGTATTCCTTTATTTTATGAAACACGGAAGTGATACTTATCGTACAAAAACAATTTATTGCTACACCCAAGGTAGAAATGTCTACTGAAGTGGAAATACAATGTTATGCCGGCATTACGGTAAAACTAAAAAAATTCGCAGAATATTTAGATATTAAATGTGAAAAATGCTCGGCCATTATTACGCACATATTTGAAACTAGGTTTACATTTTTTATTGCTGAATAATTATGGATTAAAACGATTAAAAAAACTACGATCGCATTCTATTTAAACTTTGTCGAGAGTGAAAGAGCTCAAATCCGTGTTGATACTAGAATAAGAACTGATATTTTAGTCAAATATGATTGATTTGATATATTTATTTACGATAAAAGCTTAAATACAATAATAACAGTTGAAGTTGATATAACGAACCAAGATAATCTCATATTAGTTGAGACAGAGAAAAAAATATGATTTTTTGGATAATGAGCTTGAATTACTTTATAAAGGCTAAACTAAAATCATATCTTATGTTATGGCCTGGGATTAGATAATAACAAATTTTAATAAAAATTATTCAAAAAGCTTAAAATTACACTAATTATCGAGGCATATATTTAATCCATTGTATCAAATAAAACCTTACAGACCATCTTACTTGAATTTGGGTAGAGTATAGAAAATTGCATGAAAATAAGCAATAAAATCGAAGAAGCAATAAAGAAGTTTGAGGATCAAAGTGCTGACGGATGCTTATCAAGCATCAAAGAAAAGAAAACAATAAATTTTTGATAATTTAAATATATATTTGCTGTAAAACCAAAATTCTATTCATTTTTATTTTAAATTATATTAATCTTATCGTGAAGTATCATTTATATGCTTTGTTATTAATAAAATTTTATTGTCTTCAATTTTTTTATATGTAAAGGAATAGTATGAATAGATGTAATTTAATAATGATATTTATCACATGATACAAATATATAATAAATAAGTATGATTTTATATTTTGAAATACCAATTAATTTTATATATAATAAATTATACACATATTATTAATTTTCTTTTAGAATCGTTTCATTGATTTTTAGTTAAAAAATATATTATGACATTTTGCCAGATATTAAACTTATAGCAATGGGTTTCCTTTTTATTATATATTGTCTATATTATCTATCTTTTTAAATGTTATCACAGTTATTGATATGTGTTTTATGAATAAAAATATTATTATATCTCTTATTTAATCATACAATTAACCGATTAAAAAGAAAATTTATATCTATACCATGTGAGTAGGGATAAAGCATCAGAAAGATGTCGAAGTAAAATATTAAATAGAAGAAGCAATAGAAAAATTTGCAGATGTGAGTGTTATTGAATTCCAAATGTGGTCAATGAAAAAGAAAGACAGAAATAATACAATATAATCTTCAAATAAAATAACGTACATATTTTATTCTATAATTTCTAGATTCATTATCTCATATATGCCTATTTATAATTAGACGGAAAATTTTAGATAATATTATATATTTATTATTATATCTCACATATATCTATTTATTAATTCAATGTGCTATTATATTCACGGCTTACCACACTAATAAACAAGTCGTTTTAATTTGATATCTACGTAGCATATCAAGTTTCAAAAATGAAGTTGTAATAGTGAATAACGTTGAACGGTGTTCGTTTGCAAAAACTGGTAAAATAAAATAAACAGTTTTTTAACGCAATAAGCTATAGATGCGGCGATATATCAAATTCAAGGGAAATATGAGGTCTATCGATGAAAATATAATATTATTTCATTTCATAGCTAATTAAAAATATACATATATTGAAACAATAACTCAGATATAACTGAATAAGAGGTATGATAATAGAAAATATTTATTTCTTGGACAAATATTGACAGTTGTGGTATTAAAAGTACAATATATTGTTAATTTCATACAAAAAAAAATTCATATGGTAGAGCAGAGTACAAAGCCGGTAATTGTATAAGTATAAATTGTTTTAAAAAAAGCTACTATTGACTTATGAGTCAATTTATTACAAACAAATTTATTAGTTTAAAACATCCTCAAAGCCCCTATGGATAGACGATCAGGAAAGTCAATTATTAAATCATTGAATTATCCGTCAATAAAAAAATATAACTCCATTGAAAATCTAGAAAATATAAAAACAATTAAAAAAGAAAATAAATCTTTATTAATAGAAGTGTTAAGAAGACTTGGAAACAAAGAAAGAGCGATATTTTATCTCAAGACACGTATGTATACGATAAATTGGACATATAGAGGAGAAATAGTAGCTACATATATTTATTTTAAAGATTATGAGGGTGCACTAAACTGGCTGAGGAAAAATCCATACAAAAACATTTATTTTCAAAAACTAGAGCTATATTTATATATACATTTAAAACTTAAAGGAGAATATATAAGCTATCATGATGATATAGGACAGGAAATAGAAGAAAAACTCATAAGCTTTCTCAAAAATACATTCGATAGAGAAATATTTATCTTGCTCTTAGAGTTATATGATCATAAATGCAACAAGAAAGTTATGTGCTACCTTCGAACCAGAAAAGCATTAAACTTTATATTAGAAGAATCCTACTTGGAGAAAATGAATTATTCCGATTTAGAATTTATAAATAAGATATTTAGAAGTGACAAAATAATAGAAAAAATGGTGGAAGGTAATATTTTAGCGGATACAAAATATATAATAAAATATTGTGAAAAAAAGAAGAATACAAAATTTTTATTAAGGGCGATGGAGCATAACGAAAACCATAGTTTGAAGCGTCTAGCTTATTTACTCGATTTAACCAAGGATGATGTGCATAGGAAACAGGAGAGGAGAAAAAACAATCCAGTATCGATAGATTATCAAAAGCTAAAAAGGGAAGATTATATGTATTTAAAAAATAAAGAGAGGATAAAATATGTAAAACTACCAAAAGAATTTAAGGCTTATGAAGGACTTTAAAATAAAAAATTTATTCTTTTTTTTCTTCGATGTTGGATTCTTGTATGAATTTTTCATAAATGCACAATAAATCATTAAGACTGTCCAAATTCTTTAAGGTCTTTGCTTCATCAAAGTGTTCTTCTTGAATATTCTCATATAATTCTTCTGCGCATTCATAAATCTGCTTTTGGTTTTTGATTGATTCCAAGAGATAGTTTATGTCGCAATCAGTTTTCTTATTTTTAATAACGTAGTCTACTAGTTTTTCTAATAAATTTCCGAATGATGACAATTTTCCCAATGGATCATTTGATTTTATGGCAAGTCTTAGTTTTTCAAATTCTTCTCTTTCCATTTGTTTTTATTTTGGATATTAAATTAAATGTTTTAATAATTTTTGTTTTGTTTGATAATTTATTATAAATGAAATTAATGAAAGAAGAATACTCCTATTAGAAATAAACTATTGATATATCTATTTATAGTTGAATGTTTATCCTTTATTTTAACATATACTTTATATATATAATATATCTCATGTTTTATTAGAATCTATTTTCAAGCAATATTTTATGTTGCATTTTTATTTTCTGATCCATTATAAAAATTGCGCTTTTTTTAATCAATTGCAATGTACACCTTTTTTAGTGTAAAGATAAGCTGTACCTTTTATGGAACTAAATAGGCAACGAAATTCACAGTGTGGAAATCAAAAATGAGGAGCGATTCTAAAGGTTAAAAAAACATTTTTTTTCAAATGAGATTTTGTCTCTTATTAAACAATTTATGTTTCGAATAAACGTAATATTGGTGCTCAGCGGGGGTTTTTACAGAAATATAAATATAATTTCTTTATTTGAACAATAATATCATTATTAAGCAAATGTTGTATAGTATTTTTTGCTTCATTCCCCTAAAACAATTAAATCTTGTATCAAAGTACGACTATGCTTTACAGAAGGATTAATTCAGGAGCAAGATTAAAAAAACAAGAAGAAACTATATAGAGGCAATGCATACTAACAACAACTGTGCGCAGAAGCATCATAGTGCTACATTTAGGATAGAGTTATTTCGGTGTGAGACGACATTATTTAGAATTATGATGCAAAAAAGAATATAACTTTTCATAAGGAAATATTAATAAATGCTAGGCCACGCTTACACAAGAAAATATAACTATGTTATTAAGTAAATTACTTTTTTTGATAAATAAATATGACTTTAATATTCTAAAAAGTCAATAATCTACTTAGTTTAAAATGTTAGTTAAAATAAACTAGTAGAGATCCATGCTGATATTAGAATTTACAGATATCTTAACAAAATATGAATAACCATATTTTATTTTTGAAAAATAAAACTAACAATTATTTCATTGAATGCACTAATAGCCAGTCGATATAATCTACATGATATTTAGAAAAAAATATTACTTTCTGAACTATGATGATTTATTTAAAGGGTTAGTGTTGTGTTATTCTTTGTATTTCTCTGCGGTTGGAATCTAGTGGCATTTGCTTTTCCAAGTCTTTTCACAGCATCTTCTACTCGATCTCTTACGTCTATGCCATCCTCAATGCTTCTTCTGTACTCAAGTGATATGGTTTCGAGCGTTTTCTTCAGTACCGTCGATTGGATGTATGCCTCTATCGTAGGGGTTATATTTAATTCTTTAAGATAATTCCTGTGATACTTGGTTACCACACAATTCCATGTCATAACATAAAGTATTATTTTAGTATTTGCTTTGTATAGCAAGCCTAATTCGTTCGCCAAAAGGTCGTATTTCATCTTCTTCTCCGTTTCAACAATTTGGAGATTATCTTGGCTCGTTATACCGACTTCAACATTACCTTCTGAAAAGAATATGGCTTATTATATAAAATCAAGAGTAAAATAATTTTATGTATTATGACTAAGTATCATAGAAACTATCAAAAGGTTCTTAATGTTATGATATATGTTGAGTTTTGAATTAGTAAATAGTTTTTGAAATATACCAGACTGTTTCTTTTAATAAGTCTGTGACTAAAAGGTTTTTAGTATTTCCTTGTAGAAATGAGCTCAATTTATAGGCTAAGTCGGCACATTTTTACCGATCTGATGTCGTTCGCAAAGATGTTAAACTAAAGCGCAACAACACGTGATACGCCATCAAAAAGTCATACAAATAAAGTGCAGTAACACTAAGACTTATAAGAAAGCCACCGTTTTTTCAAAAGGTCGAAAAAGGTCAGTTAATATAAGAGCCAAGAAAATAGTATAGATAATTTGAAACCTATTACAGCTCTCTTTTTCTACGATATCTTTTGGGTTTCTTACTTCTTTACAAGTAAGAAGAGACAGTGCAACTTTGAAATATAGAAGAATAAAGAAGTAATAGACATATAAAAAGTGTTTATTACATGCTAAACTTTAATTGTTTTACAATTTAACACCAGAGATGATATATATAAATAGTTACTTACTCACCATGAAGGCTGGACAACGAATATATCACAAATCATCTAAATAAAATTATTATAAACCCGATAATTACTGAAAATGACGTTGCGTCTAAAAATGATATATAATGAAACATGTATTACATTTAATTATACAAAAAACTTTTAGATCAGTGTATAATCAAAAAGGGATAATCCACTAAAGAAATTTAATTCCCACATTTCATAGATAATATACCATCGAGGAGACATATCATTAAAAACTCAAAAATTGTAAGTTTATTCAGCAACCACAAATCAAGATAACGTGTTTACCATTTATGATAACCTTTTGTTCCACAAGAGAATAGTAGCAGATTGATATCAATTGGAAGTATAAGTCCAACAATTAAAAAACTGTTGCAAAGAGTATTGCATGTAAAAATTGCCATATCAATTGACAACACTCACATTAATACTCCGGTTTACTCTCATGTACCACAAACCAAAATTGTCTAATAGTATATGAGAGATGTTTGTGAAGGCTAGCGGATAGTGGCTGTGCCTATACCAGAAGCAGTATATAAGACTCATAACCCAAACTTATCTGTTAACTAAAATTTGCAGTGCCGTTAATGATAATTTGGGTAGCATATGTTGTAGTATTAACTAACTAGTGAGAAACATTAGTATTAATTTTCCTTTCTAAACTAAAACTCGTGCAAGGTATAGTCGCGCTAAAGCGAAAGGGCGATATAGTGGATAAAGAGAGTAAAGGTTTTTAATAACCTAAATATAATATGGCAATATGCCTAAAAAAGAAGTGCGTGTAATTAGCACAGTTTGGATGAAAGTTTTTCAGACCCTAACCATTAAATTAACTTTATTTATAATGAAAAAAATAGTGCTTTAAAATAAGACCTTAATTGGTGTGATAAGTAATGATGCGATAGCACAGCATATTCAATAGAAATATATATCAATGAAAATGTACTATTATTGCTTTCAAAATTAATTACAAGGCGATTTATACTAAGAAAATATATCAAATGCGATATAATGTAAAATATAATAATAGCATTCATTGAAGAAATACGAAAACTGTATTGATAAAACTATATAATTAGTAAATATCCCCAAAAATATATGATCGTGCCAAGGTGCAAGTAACATAATAAATTAAAATTATTTTATATAAAAAAATTACGTTGACATCTAATCATGCTGTATAATTGGAAGTCATAAAAATAATAATATATTGGATTTATAAGACATAGTAATGAGAAAAAATCATAAAAATTGTCTTACACAATTAGTAATTGCACATGCTATTCAGACATATAATTTTATTTATATACCCAAATTTCCTTTATTTAAACATAATCTTTCACGATTTATGATTCCTTGGCTATACTCTAAAGGCTCTTTTTATATATGGAATAATCTGTGAGGTTCTTGACCCAGTGCAGCAATTGTTTCAATTGAGACAATCTTTTCCCCTTAGGTACTCATACCGCTGTTAGTCGAAGCCCATACCGTCTATCGGAGCCGGATCGACCTTGCAAGCAAGACAGGCTACTTGTAGCCGGTACTTTTGACATCAAACCAGGGCACTTTTATCATCCTAGTGTCACTCGTAAGCGTCCATATGGAGCCGTGCAGCTGACTTACCCGGAGTCCCCCTACTGCAGACATTCCAATATAAGCGGAACGTCTGCGTGTTTCCTTGGTTTAATCTAGGCGCGGGGTCTGTTTTTATATTTCTATATTCATTGTTTTTCCAGATGCGCCTCCTTTGCTCTAGATAGAGCTTAGGATATTTTCGTGAGTTGTCAATTTAGTAATGAGTGCATTAACCAAATGCAACATATGTGTGAAACTTGATGGCTTTTAAACACACCTCTAAAACTCCCACCTCCGAAGAGGAATGAAGAAAATTGATAAATCAGCCACAAGCACACATAAATATACAGTTTCAACTCGAATTTGTACTTGTCCAGCAGCTTCTGACACCCAAAACTACTAGTAAATTCTCGTCCTAGTTTAACGTCATTTCGGACGTGCTATTCAGACATATTTTTAATTCAGAATAATAGCGAAATCTAAAACAAGTTTCTAGGAAAACTATAAAGGCAAAAAAATATAGAATTAAGAAGAAAGAATAATGTAAAAAGCTGTAAATAAATTATGAAAGCTTTATAAATAAAGTAGCAGTTAAAGTATGAACGTATAAATATTTAAAAAACTGAGCTTATTAAATTAAATTAATTTGGAACGAATTAATTAATTATATATATTAAATCTTATATGTTCTCTAGTTAATACCATAAATCATGAAAATACAGAAAGCAGTTATTCTTTTGAAACTTTTACTTTTCTTAAATCTTCAATCAGCTGTGATTCATAAAAGTACAATTGATCCAAATACTTATGAGTATCATTTTCTTATGAATGGTATGACGGTTTTGACAATATCTAATCCAGAATCTAATACTTCTGCATGCTCGATGACAGTAGGCATTGGATCACAAAATGATCCAACTGATACGCCAGGAATTGCTCATTTTCTCGAGCATTTATTATTTATGGGAACAAAAAGTTATTCCGGTGAAAATGAGTTTAGCAAATATATAAGCAATAATAACGGAAGCGAAAACGCATATACTGACGATGAACATACTGTATTTTATTATAGCATCGACCCAAATTGTTTAGAAGAGTCTCTTAAACGATTTTCTGAATTTTTCCTATGTCCGTTACTAAAAGTAGATTCGATAAAAAAAGAAATGATGGCTGTTAATTCTGAATATCAAGACGAATTAAAAAATGATCACGTGCGTATAAATCAAATGGTTAACATGTGTATTAAGGATATATACCTACCAAATAAATTTTCTTGTGGAAACAAAGAGACATTGGATAAAAAAGAAATAAGAGATATATTAATCGAATTTTATAAAAATCATTATAATGCAAATAAAATGTGTCTCGTTATTTACGGTAATAAAAGCAACAATGAATTATTTAATTTTGCTTCTAAATATTTTAGCGCAATAGATAATATGCACGTTAACTGCCATGAATCTCGTTTACTTTCATTTAATCGAATATTTGAATCAAAATTTATTGGAAAAGTCATTAAAATCAAGCCCATTGGAAAATTAAGTATTTTAATGATAACAATTTTCCTTCCATCTAAAGTTTCTATTGATTACAAATTTAATGTTTATGACTTTATTATTTATATTCTTAAGAAAGAAAATAAAGGGTCTTTAATTCATAAATTGAAATCTGAAAAATATATCGTTTCTTCAGCATTTTCTACATGTTCTTTAAAGCTTTATTATGAACTTAAAATTCAGTTCGGATTAACACAAAAGGGTTTAAATAATTATTTAATAATTTTTGAAATACTAGCAACTTATATAAAAGACAATATTCATTCAACAGATAGTAATTCATTTTGTATTGATGAGTACAAAAAATTAAAATATTTAAAAAATAAAGAATTTGCTTACATGGAGAATAAAAAACCTATATCATTATGTAAACGGCTAGGGATAAATACAATGATTAATGTTGATATAGAACATTTACTAAATTTTAAGTATTTATTTTCAAAATATGATGCTGCACTTCTTTTGCGTATTCTTAATGCAATTGCCAATCGAAAAAATTGGTTGGTAATGTTAATCGATGAGTCTATTTATAATGAATCTTTAGCAAGTGAGGAAAAAGAAAAATATTATAATATTTTGTATAAAGTAGAAGAGTGCCCAATAATATCTTCATATGAAAATCTATATATAGAACACGGGGATTGTATTAATTATGATAATAGTGATTTCATTGATGATTATAATTATATCCCTTTGCCTGTTCCTAATTCATTACCTGATTCCGAGATAGATCTTGTTTTTAATAATGGAGAATTGAGATATGTGTTTACTAATAATTTTAAAACACCTAAATCATGCATTTATATTTTATTTAAATCCCAAAACAATCTTGCTATTCAAAAAATATTTTCTAATCTAGTCCTTGAATTTTTTAAAACTAAAAATGAACCTTACGAATTTTTTTTCGATTATAAATTCTCGGCAGCATCAGATGGCTTGACACTATATTTATATGGGTTCAATTCTGATATTATTCAGATAGCATACGTACTTATTGATATTATACAGAAAAAAACATTTAATGAAGAGTCTTTTAATACGGCTAAATTTGCTATTGCAAATAATATAAAAGGTAATATGTATAATTCTCCACGTGAAAGATTGTTTGAAGGTGTCGATATGATTTTTGATCCAGCTTATATTTCTCCTGAAAATGTGTTAATTCAATTGAATGAGTTAAAGTTCAATGATTTGGAGGTGCTTATAAAAGAATTTAATATTGAAATGTTTGTTTGCGGTAATTTATTATATGAAGAAGCATATAATTTATTTGTATATGTTTGCAATACTTTTAAAACTGATAATATTATATTGCCTTTGATGGAAAATAAGTGTCAATATAAAGATCCAATAATAATTACAAGCTATGGTCATGATGATAATGCATGTGGTGTGTTTTATAACGTTGGAAATTTAAAAGAATATGAGTTAATAGGTCTTGCAAAAATTTTCATAAACTATGCAAATGAAAAGTTTTTTGATACCTTAAGAACAGAGGAGTCTTTTGGGTATCATGTTTTCTGTGATAATGATATTTTTTATTCTAACTTTTTTATTTCATTCTTAATTCAAAGTAAGAGAAAAAATGAGGAGATTAATAAAAGGATTAAAACATTTTTTAACGATGCGTTGCAAAATATGACAATTAAAGACTTTGAAATTAGTAAAAAAGCTATTATTAGCCATATAGAATACAAATCGCTAAATACTTTTGCATGTTTTTTGTGGAATATGAAAATGCATAAATTTTGGGATGAAAATATTATAAGATGTATAGAAAAATTAAAATTTGAAGACATCTATAAAATAGGTAACATAAGCGATATTTTAATAATATATGTGCAACCTAAAAATACTAAATAAATAATTATTATATAAAAAAAGTCAAATAAATAATTTAATTCAGCAATTATGGAAATGTTTATAAAAATAAGTTTTTGAAAAGAAAAACATAGAGGTCCTAGACACGTAGCGGAAGAGTATTAGCCCGTGATGGCAATTAGCAACACAGTTTTACTTGATCAAGTCTAGCATACTAATCGCATGATAGTCTTACAATCTACATTTCTCAGTGTAGATTCTGCATTCTAGGAGTGACCTAGAGACCTCTCAGAAGCAGTACGGACTCTGTTAGGTAAACTGCTTTATGATGGTCGGCAAAAGGCTCGTGATTTCTTCTGTGAAAAATTCTCCTGTGAGGTTAATAAAGAGGAGTTCAAAAGACAGGCTCATAGAATTAAAAGAGACCCTCTAGAAAGTAATTACTTAC
>SBIQ01000098.1:0-28861 GCA_014805555.1 Astathelohania contejeani | reverse complement strand
TTTTAGAGGTTTGTTTAAAAGCCATCAAGTTTCACACATATATGGCATTTGGTTAATGCACCCATTACCAAATTGACAACTCACGAAAATATCCTAAGCTCTATCTAGAGCAAAGGAGGCGCATCTGAAAAAACAATGAATATAGAAATATAAAAACAGACCCCGCGCCTAGATTAAGCCAAGGCAACACGCAGACGTTCCGCTTATATTGGAATGTCTACAGTAGGGGGACTCTGGGTAAGTCAGCTGCACGGCTCCATATGGACGCTTACGAGTGACACTAGGATGATAAAAGTGCCCTGGTTTGATGCCAAAAGTACCGGACTATAGGTACCCTGCCTTGCTTGCAAGATTGATCCGGCTCCGATAGACGGTATGGGCTTCGACTAACAGCGGTATGAGTACCTAAGGGAAAAAGATTGTCTCAATTGAGACAGTTGCTGCACTGGGTTAAGAACCTCACAGATTATTCCATATATAAAAAGAGCCTCTAGAGTATAGCCAAGGAATTATAAATCGTGAAAGATTTCGTTTAAATAAAGGAAATATAATAACAACGTAATAGTCTTTACTATTTTATACTTTTATATTTTAAATAGCAGATAAACTACTATCTCATTCAGTCCAGGAGGTCATATAAATGAAAGAGCTGAAATTCGGGTTGATACAAGGATAAGGATAGATGTCCTAAAAAAATAATAGACCAGATATATTTATTTACGATAAGAAGGAGAATGAAATTATATTAGTTGAAGTTGATATGACAAGCCAAGATACTCTCCAAATACTTGAAACAGAAAAGAAGAGAAAATACGAACTCTTGACGAATGAATTAGGCTTGCTATACAAAACAAATACTAAAATGATACTTTATGTTATGATATGGGACAATGTGGTAACCAAGTACCACAAAAATTATTTTAAAGTATTAAATATAACTTCTACGATAGAGGCATACATCCAATCGACGGTACTGAAGAAAACGCTTGAAACTATATTACTTTAATATAGAAAAGGCATTGATGATGACATGGGTGTAGGAGACCGAGTAGAAAATGCTCGGAGAAGTAAGTGCCACTGGATGCCAATCACAGGCCATAGAAAAGAATAACACAACTTATAAATTTTTAAACAAATTAAATTGATATGATAAGTATTACATTAGAAAATAATGCCATAATAAAACCAATTAATTCACACATGCGAATTAATAAATTTTGTATTAAAGAGTCGAATTGGTGAAGTATTAAGAAACCATTAAATATATAAAGTAAATGGTATATTAAAAAATAAACTTCTGAATTCTTAATAGTATTATTCATTATACATAAATTTAAAAAGAAATTATAGTGATTTATTATGTAAAACAATCACATCAAAAAGAGATACTAAATATTCACAGCACTTTATATGAATTAATAGCATATTAGATAATAAACAAAAATAAGTTATTCTTTATATCTATTATTATCTTATACACTTTAATCATTTAAATTAAACACATCTAATATATATCATTGAATTGACGCTAAGTTTAAATATATTCGATTGTTATCACTAATAATAATTAAATAATCTTTAAGTTTTTAAAGAATTAAGTATTTATAATTCCTTGCATTTTATCTTATCCAACTTTTATATATTTTTATGGTTATATTTAACTTTCGTGTTTTCTGAAAAGTTTTCTTTATTTGAACTATTCTGTTTTTTAAAAAAGGGATATCAAAACTATATTAATTATCTGTATTTTTAAGTATATAACATAATACATCTTTTTATTTAACAATATCTTTCATGATTTATGATTCCTTAACTATACTCTAAAAGTTCCTTTTATATATGGAATAAACTGTAAAGTTTGTAACCCACTGCAGCGACTGTTTAAATTGAGACAATCTTTTCCTCTTAGGTACATATATCGCTGTTAACCAAAGCCATACCGTCTATCGGAGCCGTAAAGATCTTGAAGGCAAAATAGGGTATCTGTAGCCAGGTACTATTGTCATCAAACCAAAGCACTTAAATCATCCTAGTGTCATTCGTAAAAGTTTATATAGAGCCGTCCAGCTTACTTACCCTGGAGTTTGCCTAATGCAGACATTTTAATATGACCAGAACGTCTGCGCATTGATTTGGTTCAGTTTAAGCTCGGGATCTGTTTTTATGTTTTCTTATTCGTTTGTTTCTCCGGATGCGCTTCCTTTGCTCTTAATAGAGCTCAATATATTTCCGTGAGTTGTCAATTTGGTAATGGGTGCATTAACTAATAAATGTGTAAAACTTAATAACTTTTAAAAAACCTTTAAAATTCCCACCTCTGAAGAGGAATGAAGAAAATTGAAAAATTGGTCATCTACGAAACACAGACATGAATTGGCAGTTTGAGACTCGAATTCCAAGTTCGAACTTGTCCAGCAACTTATGACACCTAATACTATTAATAATTTTTGTCCTAGTTTAACGTAAAAATAATATTAAATGTTACTTCTTGGCGATGTTCAATTTTAAATTTAGTCATTACTTATTTGATGTTAACGAATATAACATTTACTTTACTGTTACTAAATATTATTTACTATAATATAAATACAATTTTTCGATTTACTATCATAATAATGTTTTTCATATAAGTGTATATTCTTTTTTTTTTATTTTATCAATATAATATGCCAGTTGTTGTTTTTTTTTCAAATTAAATAATATAAAAATTAATTAAAGCATCAGAATAGATTTTATAAGTTTTTGTATTATAATTTTTTATTTATTCAAATATAATATCACTGCAAAGGTAATAAAATATTAACAAATAATATTTTGAATCAATATCACTGTTAAGTAGTTTGAGTTTACTCTTTGCATACTCAATTCGGACCTATAAGTAAAGAGATAATGGGATTGACAAGGCTGTTATACATTTCATTTATAACATGATCCAATCAGATGTTGTGATCAGCTATGATACAATTAGAAATAGATGTTTACCTAATTCACAAGGAAATTATATGTTTATTCATAGATATGATTGATTCACATAAATTTAAATGTTTAATGGCATATTAATGCTTTATTTATTTTCCTTTTAAAATAATCCTTTATAAAATAAAAGCTTCATTTTCCATAATTTAAAAATATTTTTACTATTACAGTTACTCAGAAAAGAAAATAAATTTATTAAAAAATAATGTCATTCGTCGCTATACTATAAATTATAGTATTTAGATTTTTTATAGAAAAAACTTCAAATTTATCAATAAAAAGGATGATATATCAAATACATCTTTTTTTGATAAATTAAATATTATGTACTTTTAAAATATATAGGCTTGATAATGAAATATATGCTACAGAGAACAAAATAAAAGTGTTGTTTTAAATTATTTCATTATTAAATTTTTTTGGTGTTATATAAAATATTTTGACACATAAATTTTATTTTAAAAGTTCTATCTTAAAAAACAAAATTTTAAATTTATAACTAAATCATTGAAGTTTTTTATGATTTACTTTGTTAAAACTATTATAAACCAATACAAATTTAAAATTTCAATGATTTTAAATATATGTGTATAATGTTTGATACTTTATTCTTAATCATTTCTTTTTTTATTTATGATAAGCAAAACTTATTTTACTTTAATTGTGAACTTCATAATTTCTTTTCAAAAAATCAAAATAATGTCATGTTTTTTAATTATTGATTCTTATTTAGTATATGTTTTTGATATTCATATTATTTTACAATTATTTAAGTAATCGTCTTTTAACAAAAAAAATGGTCATTAAAAATCCTATGATCAAATAAACGTGTGGATTCATGATTTGTTACGAGTTTGACTAGTATTCATATTAAGCATTTTTTGATTTTATTGATCTCACATTATTTGGTTAATTTAACTACAATAATCTGACTATATAAAACATAAACGTAGGAGGAGAAATGTGTATTATTTTTAGTATATACTGGATCGTAAAAGTTATCATGATATTTATCATTTGTTTTAAGGTTTTCTTTTCTATTGTATGTCAACTTATCAATTATTTTTTATCTATAGAATCAATTTTGTGCCAAGAAATAACTGAAACATAAGAAATATATTGTATATTTACCTTCTATTTATAAGATAATTAATAGGTAATCAATAAATAATACAAGTACATATTTATTATAAAAAATATGCTTTGTTTGGGTTGAATTAAAATATTATTTGTATCTTAATTTTGTTTATTTGCTAGTAACTCTGCTTATTTTTTCAGTATTAAATAATATTTCTTTTCATTTAATAAAATATGGATATGGTTTGATTACTAGCATCGGGAAAATTATATAGCTTTATTTTCTTTCAATATTAGTGATATAATTTTGATTGCTGTATGTCTAAGTATATCATCCTTCTTATATTTATCTTCCTTAATTTTTTAAAATATAGACAAAAAAATTAATAATATTCTCAACTATTTTTAAATGTTCTATTTAAGCTGTATCTTATTATGATATGTGGAGCATAAGTATCAATAATAATTTAAAATATTTCATATTTAAAAAAATAGCATAACTGATTTTCGACTGTTTTTACAAAAGTTTATTCTTTAAACAAATACTTTTTACAAATTAAAATTAAAATTTTGTAATTAACGGATCAATTTTAAGTTTAACCTATTCATTAATTGTAATTTAGAAATAATATGTTTTAATATAATAAAATCTTGTATAAACAGAATAAAACTTATATCTAAACTATGATCTTGCAACAAATGAAATAATTGAATATAAATAAATATTTTAACTTAAAAGGAATATCGTAAGAAATGATGTCAAATAAATATAAAAACTTACTAGTGATTTGAGATATTAAAAGCTATAAGAAGTTGTAAACCGGGGATTCGAGTCAAAAACTATCTATCTGTATGTGTGCTTTGTAAATAGCCAATTTTTCTTCAAAAATAGGAATTTCATAGGTCAGTTGAAAAGTCAGAAAGTTTAGACATATATGGTATTTAGTTGATGTTCATATTTCTAAATTGACAACTCAAGAAATAATCTGAATCATATCTGGAGAAACGAAAGAACGTGAAAACATAAAAACAGACTATACGCCTATATTAAGCGAAGATATTGCGCAAAGTCCCACTAATATTGGGAAGTATAGAATAGGGAGACTCCAGATAAGTCAGCCAATGGCTCTATATGACTACTGGTGCTAAGATGATAAAAAGGCATATTCTCATGCCAAAAATAACGGGATACAGATATTTTGTCTTACTTGCAAGGCCAATTCAACTCCGATATACGGTATTATGGATATCCAATGTGAAATATTTTTTCATTGAGACAGTTGCTGCATAGGATAAATCCTCACAAATCATTTTAAATATTAATATTGCTTCCAAAGTATAGCAAAGGAATTATAAATCATAAATGATCTTGTTTAAATGAAAACGAATATAAATATAATCGTTATTTTAAATTATCAGGTGCTCTAAATAAAATTTTATAAAAATATGTCATTTATCGATTGGAAATACTATTTATTTACATCCCAAGATTCAAATTCTCCACATTCGCTCAATGTAAATCCTCGCATTTTTCTTCGTTCAATTTTCATATTAACTATCTCTCTGATCATTTCCTCATCTTCACATCTCACAGACCCCATCATCTTCAAAAAATAAAAGCATTCATTTAACTCCAATTCTTTCTTCAGCATAGACAATCTACTATCATCACCCACTTTGAGCATATACATAACCAATTCTCCAATAATATACCATTGTTCATATTTTATCGCATTTCGCACCAATTTTCCTGTCATTTCAGGAAAATAAACAACAATTATTTTTATGTTTTCAGGATTTTCTACGATATCATAATCAAATATGTCTGCTAAAATTTTACGTCCTGAATCATCCATTTTTCTATATAATCTACATGCCAATTCTTCTGCCATTTCCCCCTTGATTTGGTTCAGAATATATTTCAGATGGTCTGTAACAGATACACCCCCTAAATACATATCAAGAATTATTGATTCTATTTCATCTACCGTAAATGAAAGATCAGAAAATATATTTACCCCTATTAGCCCAAGCACTACACACAATTTACTACATTCATGCTCGCCTTCCACTATATACTCGTCACATATTACATAATTTTTCTCCATCCCTGTTATGCATAACACCCTGCCCTTCTCCCATATTTCTATTGGTCTCCACACTTTAGCTATACCTTTATAAACTATAATATCCTTAAATTTAAATATAATTTCTCCAGTTTTATTATAATGAGTATACTTTTCCCCATTATTTAATATTAAGTGTTGATTACAAATTAATTCAAGAGGTATATTCCTACTTCCCATTACTAATTCATACTCACTCAGTCTGTTACCACAAACATAATAAATATTTCTGTCACCTATAAAATAATTTTCTTTTAAATAAAAACCAACTTTGTTTTCATATACTAAAATATTTTTATCAATTATTCTTAAGTTACTTTTAATAAATGGTGGTATTTCATTTATTAAAATGTTAGGATATTTGTAAATATATGTTTTGTTTATAGTTTTTATTGTATAATATGAAAAAGTGAATTTATAAACGCCATTTTTTAATAAATAATCTCCGATTTTAATAAGTTTCATAAAAGGGGAATCTATTATAATAACTATAATAAATGGGTATAGAATTCCATATTATAATGCTTTTATTATTATCCTTTATTCTTTTTTTTATTTTCTTTTTTATTTTCCTTTTTTACTTTCTTGATTTCTTTCTCTTCTTCACAATCTGTCTCTATCTTCATAATTCTAATATTCCTTTTTTTAACAATTAAATATGCCCAACTAAATCCCATTTTTCCAACTTCAACCCGCTCTTCTAAATATCCCTCCACTATCATAGCTCTAAATATTCTCTCTACAAAATTTCTCCTTAAGGATTTCCCTCTTCCATAAAATTTGCATTCACTAAATTCCATGCTCTTTTTATTCATACTTCCTCTGTATACATCTATTGCTTGTGCCATGCTTATTTTTCCGACCGCAAAAATTAAGCCTAAAATAGCATTGGCATGCTCAGTTACCTCAACTGTACATACTTTTTTCTGTTTTTCACAATTATCACAAGTCCCTTTGCACAAGGCACTATCAAAAACTTCACCGAAGTGGGCCAAGATCTGTACTCTTCGGCAATCTACTCTATTCTCACAATACTGCACCACCTGTCCAACATCCTCTTTCAGTCTCTGTCTGGTTGCACGTGTCCCTTCACTTTTGTCTATTAAAAATTCTATTTTTCTTTTATCATAAAAATTATAAAACAACAAACAAACACTTTCTAAGCCATCTCTCCCAGCCCTTCCTGTTTCCTGATAATATCCCTCTAAGGATTTAGGAAGTGAGTAATGAATAACAAAGCGAACATCTTTTTTATCAATACCCATGCCAAATGCTATAGTGGCTACTATTATTCTGAAGTCTCCTCTATTCCACGCATGTTGTATGTTATTCCTTTCTGTCTTACTCAAACCTGCATGATAAAAAGATGTTTTTAAATTATACTTTTCATTAAGTCTCTCAGATATCATTTCGCATTCCTTTTTACTTAGACTATAAATTATCCCGCATGAGTCGGGATAATATGTGTTAATAAAAGATACTATTTCAATATCCATAGTCTTAGATTTGGGATGTACATAATATCTAAGATTACTACGGTTAAAAGACATACGAAATGTAAGTGGGTTTTTTAATCCTAGCACTGTCTTTACATCACTTTCTACCTTAGGAGTGGCTGTAGCTGTAAGTGCTATTATAGGAATATCTTTATACTTTTGTTTGAGTTGAGACAGATTTGCATAATCTGGTCTAAAATCATATCCCCATTGGCTAACACAATGCGCCTCATCAATTACAAATCGAGAAAGTTTGTTTCTTTCTACTAAGTGGGAAAGAAGAGTCTTAAATTGTTCGTTCTGGGATATTAGTTCAGGTGTTACATATAAAATCTTACAGAGTATCTCTTTGGAATATAACACTTCATATATCATCCTCCTATCAGATGGCGATATAGTGGAATTTAGAGCCAAGGCTATTATATCCCTCTGTATAAGACCCTTTAATTGATCCTGGATCAGGGATAGCAAAGGAGATACAACAATAGTTATTCCTGAGTTAATAAGTGCAGGGAGTTGATAGCATAATGACTTACCTCCTCCAGTTGGCATCAAAACAAAAATATCTTTTCCCTCTAAAGAAGCTTGTATTATTTCCTTCTGATTTTTTCTAAATTTATCCAATTTGAAGATGTTTTTTAAATAATATTTTATATTACTATTTTCCTCACCAGATGTATCTCCACTATTTTCAACTGCATCTTCTTCATTTATAATATCATCATTTGTAATGTTATCATATTCCGTATTTATCACGTCATCAATTCTTTCTATTAAATTTTCTTCTTCAGAAAATATTCCGGAATCTCGGAAGGAACATTCAATATCAGAAGAATCACTAATTGTTATGGTTTGCATTGTATCTTCCTTTTTATTACTTATTATGGTAATATCTGAATCTGAAGATTCCATGCATCCACTTATATTATCACTGATGTCTTTATCAATTATATCCCATGATATACTATCAGAGATAGATTCTTTTATGGGTGCTTCCTCCTCAGTTTCTAATTCCAGTACGGCTTGTACAAATGCTTCATCTTGACTAAATTGGTATAAAGGATCCATCAATGGGTGCATAAATATTATTAGAATTTATTTATTATTTCTTTATGCTTTGAATAATCAAAACAACAAATTATTAAATTTTATAATATAATTAATAATATCAATCCCAATTTAAATAATCAGGTATTGTTAATTTAATTTATTATAAAGCTGATTATTTAACTAATAAGGTGTTTCAAGTGATAAATAATAAATTATACATAAAATTAAAAAAATAAAAAAATACAATCCTTTTCTTCCCTCTTTTACATTATATCCTTCATTCCCCAATATTTGTTTTTTTTCGTATTTAATAAATTTTTTTAGTATTTCATTAAATCTTGTTTCATTAATTTCACATCCATGACTCTGATCTTTACTTTGATTATTGTTCCATCTCTCCTGTATTTCCTTTGTTTTTTCTTTTAGATCATTTATAGTCTCATTAAAAGAATGAAATTCATCCGGATTATATTCTGTAATGTTAGGACGTGATAGCTCTTTAAATATATTACCTTCATATAAAAATTTTCTTTTAAGATGATCAATATAACTAATCAGTTGTCTTGGTGTCATTGGCTCGATATGCGGTGAAATGTCTGATTCGTGGATATATCCGTTCTCGGCTGTTTGCTGTAATATCTTTTTTACTTCTTCTGCTGGTACGAGTGAGTTTCCGTATGTCTTTTTTAAAAAATCTTCTAATTCATGCATAATAACTTGGTTGAGTATTTTATTGGGGTTATAAATAATTATATATCGAATTGATAAGATTTAAAAATATTAATTATATTATAGTTTATCAGTTGAGGAGCAAACAAGAATTACCATTTTCTAATATAAAAATACCTCAGTTTAAAATACTTTGTTACAGATGTTTCTGCCAAGAGTCTTTTAAATGCTCAGCGGAAGCTTTTTTATGACGAAATCAGTAAATAAAAATTTTATAAAAAGCTTTATAGGGCCCACTAAAATAGGCTTGTTAGTTTAAAAGACTCTTCTACTTGGATGAAATATGAGAATATTGATTTTCGTACTGAAGGAATTTATTGCTATATCCAAGATAGAAACGATGATTTACAATGCCAGCATTGTGGTAAAGCCAAAAAGTCGATCGGCATCTAGCAACAGGCTATGATCGAATGCTTGGCCATAATTATACGCGAAGGTGTAATGAGGTACTTAGGTGTATTCACCGTCTACTTGCGAATAAGTACGACTTTAAAAAATTAAAGAAACTACGAACTCATTCTGTCCAGAAGATCATGGAAAATGAAAGAGCCAAATTCGAGTCAATACAAGGATAAGGACAGATATCCTGATAAAAAAATAATAGACCAGATATATTTATTTACGATAAGAAGGAGAATGAAATTATATTAGTTGAAGTTGATATGACAAGCCAAGATAATCTCTAAATTGTTGAAACAGAAAAGAAGAGAAAATACAAACTTTTGGCGAATGAATTAGGCTTGCTATACAAAGCAAAAACTAAAATAATACCTTATGTTATGACATGGGATGGTGTGGTGTGGTAACCAAGTACCACAGGAATTATCTAAAAGAATTAAATATAACCTCTACGATAGAGGCATACTTCCAATCGACGGTACTGAAGAAAACACTTGAAACTATATTACTTTAGTATAGAAAAGGCATTGATGATGACATGGGTATAGGAGACCGAGTAGAAAATGCTCGGAGAAGTAAGTGCCACTAGATGCCAATTGAAGGCCATAAAAAAGAAAGAAAAAGAATTACACAACATTAACCCTTTAATAATTTTATATTAGTTTATCATTAAAATGTATTTCATGTATTAATCTTTATTTAAACGAAATTTTTCACAATATATGATTGCTTGGCTATACTCTAGAGGCTCTTTTTATATATGGAATAAAATACCTGATCCAGTGCAGCAACTATCTCAATTGAAACAATCTTTTCCCCTTAGGTACTCATACCGCTGTTAGTCGAAGCCCATACTGTCCATCGGAGCCGGATCGACCTTGCAAACAAGGCAGGGTATCTGTAGCCCGGTACTTTTGGCATCAAACCAGGGCACTTTTATCATTCAAGTGTCACTCGTAAACGTCCATATGGAGCCGTACAGCTGACTTACCTAGAGTCCCCCTACTGCAGACATTCCAATATAAGCGAAACGTCTGTGTGTTGCCTTGGTTTGATCTAGGTACGGATCTGTTTTTATATTTCTATATTCATTGTTTTTCCAGATGCGCCTCCTTTGCTCTAGATAGAGTTCAGGATATTTTCGTGGGTTGTCAATTTCGTAATGGGTGCATTAACCAATAAATGCGTGAAACTTGATGGCTTTTAAACAAACCTCTAAAACTTTCACCTCTGAAGAGGAATGAAGAAAATTGGTAAGTTGTCCATATACAAAACACACACATGGATCGACAGTTTTAACTTGAATTCCAAGTTTGTACTTGTCCAGCAGCTTCTGACACTCCAAACTATTAGTAAATTCTCGTCCTAGTTTAACGTCGTTTCGGACTACTAATATTTAACATATATTTTTATTTTAAAATAAGACTATATAACGATATAAAATTATATTGATTAAATAAATGTAAACGATTTTTACAATAAATTTTAATTTACACAAAAAAAGTTTACTTAACAGAAAATATCATAAATATTTTTAACGTGGAAAAAACATTTCTTTGATAAAAAAAAGTGCAATGGCTAGCCCACCCAAAATAGCAAGTAAAATAAAACACTTAAATAATATTTTTAACCTTTGCCGCCTGTTACGACCATGCAATGCATTCTTAAATCTCGAATTTAAGTAAATAATAAAAGGCGCCAGATAGTCATCCCCTTTTAGTTTAAATTCATCAGCTTGGCTAAAATACCATTCGATATCCTCCTTGGTGACTTCCATAACACCCTTTGTTAAAAGAGGTGTGTTTATTTCTATAATTAAATCTTTGAATTTAGGATTTGTGGTAGATACTGGCTTTTGAGTGACAGATTCAGTTTTTGCTATATTATTTTTAGATTTTACACTTGAGCTGGAACTACTTTCAGATGTAGATTGATCATCCTTTTTTGATTCTGCATCCTTTTTCGATTCTGCATCTATTTTCGATGCCATTTTTTTTTCATCTTTTTCTGATACAATATTTGCCATATTTCAGGAGAAAAGACAGTTTTTATGAAGAATTTAAAAATCATTTATCAATAAAAAGGAGAAAATATTTTATTATGATGGATATTATACTCTTCGTTTGTGTATAAATTCCCTTGGCTTGTTCTGAAGTATAGCCTTTCCATTCTTTACTTTACATCCCAGTAACTTCAAAATTTCTTCCATTTTATTTCCTTTTAAGGAAAACTTTGGAAAATCTTTTAATTCCATTTTGAATTCATTAACCATAAGGAGCAAAATGTATGATAATACTATCAGTCTATCTCTTCCAAGATCACTAAGCCTGCGATTTTCTACATACACCTCTATCATTGCTATCATCGGCCGACAGACAGTAAAAAACGTGGACTCCATAAATTGAGTAGTGACAAATTTACGATCAAGTGTCTTATAAAGCCCATCAAGAAGAAGAATTTGTGTTTTAAATTCCTCCTTAGTGCTATATTTAAGAAGCTCACTATGCAGTGAAAAGCTATGAAGCGCCTTTTTGCATTCCTTTAATGGTTTCAAAATGTCGTCTGAAAATAAATTCTCCAGTAAATATATCTCCTTAATATTTTCTGTATCATTTATAATAGGTAATATTTGTTCTTTAATATCTCCTGTTATTCCAACTCGGATCTTACGCTTTGATACATCGATATCACGCTTATTTATTGCATCTCTGACTCGTTTTGTTCCAAAATTAAGAAGTAGATTATCAAATCCATTTGTACTTTTTGATATTTCTTGTGTTGGTTCCAAGGTATCATTCTCCTCGATACTAAATACATGTATTTCCGCTTTAAGAATCTTTTTTATATTTAATTCGCCGATGTCTCCATATTCTTCAATCTCTGCTACAAAATAATTTACTTCGGTTTTAGTAGGTTTCGATCTAAATGTTATATTAGGTGTTGTGTATGTAAATATATTTTTGCGTCCTGTATCGATTAATTCCAGTTTGGGACTTGCTTTGAGATTTGGAATTATGTACATATGGGTATAATAACCGTTTTTTATTTACGTTAAATTAAATGAATAAAATAATATTATACAATATTTTATCTTATATTTAAATAGCACACTGATTTTAATTGTAATATTAACTTAATGATGAAATATTATAAATATTTTGTTCAAATTGCTAATTCATTTATTAATATAAAAATTCAATTCTTATAAAGAACTTACAATGTTAATACACCACAACGTTAATTAAGCAAAATATAAAAATAAAATATTGAGGGGGCGCATAAATGGATAATGAATTTCAAGCAAACTCTGATTCAAAGGTTGCTGTTGATGCAAGCTCGGGAGGAATATTCAGTGACATTGATATTAATGACCATGTAAAGAATCAAGATTTGAAAGATACTTCACTTGATATTATGAAGAATGATCCTATGAAACTAATTGAATATATTGAAAATGGTAATTATACAAATATCAAAAATAAAAAAATACATAATATATTTTGCGATATTACACCTATGCCTGCTATATTACACCTAACTATTAATAAAAGAAGAGATATAAGGAATTTTTCAACATCCCTGCTTTTATCCAAAATTAAAGCTTTATGCAAGTCTGAAATAAAAGAAACAAACAGAGATTTTATAAGAAAAGAAATAAATGATTTATATGAGGGTGTGTTCAAACCAAGAAAATTTGATATAGACCATAATATAAGAAGCATGTGTATTGAGTATTTATATGAGTGGATAAGAATAAATCCCAAACTTTTCTATAAGCAAGATCAATTAGAACATATCGGATTATCATTAAGTGATAAGCATGAGGTGGTTAGAAGAAAAGCTATTAGGCTTTGTAATAAAATTATAACGCTGCGTGTTAATATCTCCCCGCTACAAATATTCTTTGAAAAATTTAAACACCGCATTATTGAAATCTCACTTTATGATAAATCTCATACGTTAAGGAATGAAAGTAAAAATCTATGCATGAATTTGTTTGATAAATCTTTTATAAACAAATCAGATTTATACGAGATACTAAAAGATATTCAACCAACGAGTAAAAATGAACAAAGCAATCTTATAAAAAAAGTTTTAAAAAAAATTTTATATGAAACAAACAATTTTATTTATACATTTCATGAAATATTTGTGTCAACTAATAATTATATTATATCTTTAACTCCAGTAGAAAATAAACAAATCATAGAATTGGTAGACTTTGTTTGGAAATTTTATAAAGAAAACGAAATATGTAATTGCAAGGATAATCAAAAAACATGTTATTTAAAAATACTTTCTAGTATTTGTATTCCTGAAGACATTGAGAGTACTATAATAGATAAAATCTATGCTTTGCTTATTACGTTAAAGGATGATCCTAAGTTTATTAATGAAGTAATACAAATTTTTTTAAAAATGACAATTTACAGGGAAATCCCCGACTTAACAAGAGAAATTGTAGAAAAATTAGAACATTTAATTATATTATATAAAAACATAGAAATGACAGGCTATATAATGAAATTTTATAAAAAGATTGATCAGGATTATTCATCACTAGTTAAAATATCAATAAATAATCTAATAAAAGACGGTGAAAATACCATATTCAGGGATTCTCTTTTAATACAAATAATTCAAAACTTTGATATTTCCTCGAGTATAAAAGAATCAGATTGTACTCTACTAAAGTGTTATAGCGTATTATGGTGTATTATAAACAAAGATTTCTCAACATTAGAGAACATCAAATTTGAAGATTTAAAGGATTTTGATTTAGTTTGTGATTTCGTTGTATTTTTCAAGGAGAAAGTTGATTCATTTGGAATTAAAGAACCAATCAGATATTGCGTAGATTATGGAAGCGCATTCCGATTTATTTATGATAGATTGGTAGAAATAATAAAGTATAGATTAGAAGAATGTGTTATTAAAGAAAAGAAGGATAAGGAAATGGATATGACTAAAAAAGAACATTTATTTTCCTTTATTAAACTTTTTAAAAATAATATTCTTGATGAATATCTTTGGGGTATAATAGATGTATGGGATGATAAATTAACAGATCAGTTTGTAATTGAATATTTTACTAAAGCAAACAAAGAATTTTTAGTAAACCAATATTTTAAATTTTTAAGAAATAAGAAAAAAAATAAAAATAAAGAATTGATAAAAATAATTACAGGGAGGATAAAGAATAGTAATTTGATATTTAAAAACGTGTTTGATTTGTTGAAGGAAGGTGTGCTATCAAGTAATGATAACGTTGATGAGTATTTCAATGGCTTTTCCAATAGTATGAGTGAAAATGAATGTATCGTATTAGAGAATTTGGTTCCTAATGGGAAATTTAAGGATAGCCTTAAAAAGAAAATAAAACGCAATGCTGAGTTTCGAACCTCTCCAATAAGTTCAAATAATAGTATACAAGAAATATAATAAGAAGGCAATAAATAAAGAAATATATAATTAAATTGTTTTATTACTCCCTTAATCTCTCTGCCCTCATGTATGAGCATTTATCTCCTATCTTTGCTTTTCCTCCGGTGGGTTTCAAAATAACAGCACCGCAACCCCCGCATCTCTTCACGATCTGGGAATGTGAGAAACACAAGGTCTGTTCATCACAGTTCCCGCATTTCACATTCATAAAATATGAATTGGTTTCTGGTATTAAACGCTTCTTGTTGCATGTAGCGCGCACTTCTTCTGGCGTCGGATGTAGTAAATCTTTTACAGTCTAAAATTACGGATTTTTATAACTTACCATTTTGGGGTCTGCTTTTTTAGAATTAAAAATGGGTGAGATAAAGAAAGGGATATTGAAACAAATTGGGAGGGATAATATTATCAGTTCATTAATTTAAAATATGTCTCTTGGTTATGATATAATAAAATAAAAATATGATTTGTTCTTAATTGGTATTACTAGGTGTTATTTATATATGGTAGTATACACTCATGTGTAAATGCTAACTCAAATTTTGTAAACAATTTTTCTTCAGTTTATTAACGAAGTCATAAATCATGATAATAAAGAGAAAATAGTCTTGAAAGGAATAGAAAAAATGTTTGATATTAAGTACATGAAAAATATATAATAATATTTTTAATAAAATTGATAAAAGGTAGAAATTATATTTGATATCATTAAATAATATAAAATATAGCTATGATAAAATAATAAAAGATATAGTTATGATATAAATAATAAAAGATATAGCTATGATATAAATAATAGAAGATATAGCTATGATATAAATAGGTATTGTTAATACAAGTTGTAAACTGAAATTTTAAAAATATGATGTACTTGTTAGTTTAAAATAATTTTCTTGTAAATCTAATATGAATATTACACAACGTGTTATGAGAAGATAATTTAGGAAGTACCACTTATAGAAAAGTATAATAAATTGTAGTAAATCTCAAACTTAAACATATGCCTAGCAGTAGCACATGAGGATATTTTATTGATCTAAAAAATTGAAATTACAGAAGAAATATATAATGAAATAAATAAATCGGTGACTAATATCATAAAAGAATACAGAGAAGATGTTTTTAAGAATAATAATTGAATAATATGATAAGTTACAAAAAACTCTTACATTATATAAATAATCGCTTTATTAAACAATATCGTTCATGACTTATAATTTTTGGCTGTACTCAGAAGGCTCTTTTTATATATGAAGTAATTTGTAATGTTCTTAGACCAGTGCAGCGACTGTCTCAATTTAGACAATCTTTTATTTTAAATGCTCATAATACCGTCTATTTTAGCAGATCGTAATATACATATATTGCCATACAGCTGACTTATCCGAAGTCCCCTTGATGCAGGCATCCCAATATAAGCGTAGCGTATGTACGTTGCCTGGTTTAATCTAGGCGCGGGGTCTGTTTTTATATTTTCATATTCTTTTGTTTTTCCAGATGCGCCTCTTTTGATCTGAATAGAGCTTAGGATATTTTCGTGAGTTGTCAATTTGGTAATGGGTGCATTAACTAAATGCCATATATCTGTGAAACTTGATGGCTTATAAACAAACCTCTAAAACTCCCACCTCTGAAGAGGAATGAAGAAAATTGGTAAGTTGACCATCTACAAAACAAACACACACGGATAAACAGTTTTGGATTCTATTTTCAAGTATGTACTTATCCAGCAACATATGATACCTAATACTACTAGTAAATTCTCGTCCTAGTTTAACATCTTTTCTGACGTCTACTGATTTATATATGATATTAAGCATTAATAACGAATTTATTTATAAGATAAATTTAAATAAATGTACAGAAGTATAAAAAATTATTATGACTACAATTTTGTATGATATAAATGAATATCAAAACTTAATTTACTTAGATACTGTCATATATGTTAATTTTAAAAGTTAATAGGTATTTAAGAAATGGTTTAGTTTTTTATAAATTTTATATAACCAATCTCATACTCATTAATAAATAAATAATTCAAAATTTATCTATTTCATTTGAATTGATATAAAATCAAAGTCTTTATTAATGAGTATGAGATTGGTTATATAAAATTTGTAAAAAATATGATATAATCACAGAGATATTCAAAATGTATTTAAGTCTTTGTATAAATTATCAAAATCAAGTGTAGTAATATAAGTCTAATTGTGACTGAGTCGTGTAAATCATCAGAACAATAGAATAACTTCTGAGCATAGAAAGTAAATAAAATACATTCATTGTTTTTGTAAATTTTAAATAAACGAAATATTTTTCAAGTTTTTTTGCTATTTTATATTTGTTATATTACTCACTCATTTGGCACTTTTCTCTTAATTGAGTTTGATTGTTGATAACATCATTGATCGAATTATAAATTATATACGAAAGTTTAGACTGGTTGTTTTACACAATCTACTTACATGTATCATTACTAATATATATTATAATTCAATGTACATGTTTATAAAGACATAAAATTAAATTCTATATTATAATTTTGGTTTGTTATAACTAGGTGACTATTTTTTGTGTATATTATAAATTAAAGCTGTTTTAACTTTATGAAATGGTGTTTGTCAACCAAATATCACAATATGTCAAATCTAACATTTAAAGTCTGAGAAAGAGGTAAAATATGTCGCAGATCAAGTAATATCTATTTTCTTTATTGTTATGTAGATCTATTCTTCAAATTAGATCACTGAAACTTCAAAAATTTATATTGAAAATATACTAATAATTTTACATTATAATATTACTTTTATATATAATTGATGTAAAAATAAGAAGAATCATGAATTAGCAAATAATTTTACTCGAAACATATGGAAAAATTAAATTATTGTGTTAAATTTTAACTATTATAAGAAAAAAAGTGGGATAACAAAAGCAAATTTTTATATAAACTAATTTTTATTCATATCATTGATACCATTTATATTATTCTAAAAGATGCTTCTAATAATACTGTAAATTATTACGTCTAAATATATTTGTTCAATGAATAAATATATTCCTTTATTTAATTACTTTGTGATATATCCTAAATACAAACTTATTTATTACCATGGTCAGATAAATTAACATGTACTTAAGAACTATTGTTTACTGTATATTAATTATCATTGTACCGATTATTTACTGCTCTATTAAATAGTTATTTTGAAAATTTAAGTCTTGATCTTAAGTTCCATTCTACATTAATCCATCATTTCGTTAAATAATGAACATATCAAAGTATTGAAAACATTGAATCAGAGATGATATAAAAAGTTTTTATTTTTTAACTGTTTTTTGGTTGTTATAGGAAAGGAATATTTAAAATACCATTTTAATGAATATAATACAAAAAAAAGAAGAAAACAAAATAAATTGACTAAATATTTTAATTATATTTTTAATGTATAATATTAAAACGAATCAAGCATATTTAAATAGAAAACAATTATTATATATTTCACTTTCAAATACATTTTTATTATATTTTAAATCTATCTGTTAAGTTCTTGGTGTTCAAACACATATATTAAAATCTAATATAGAAATTATTTTATCAGAAATGATGTTAAATTAGAATAATAATTTACTAGTAAGTTTAATATAATAGACGGGTGCATAATTGGAATTTAAATGCCAAACTGTATATCCTCTTGTATGTGTTTTGTAGATGATCAACTCATCAATTTTTTCATTCTTCCAAAGGAGAGTTTTAGAAATTAAAATAGTATTTATTTAAAAGTTAATGCTATATATTATTCTTTATCTTTCTTTTCGATGGCCTGCGGTTGGCATCCAGTGGCATGCTTCTCCGAATCTTTTCACAGCATCTTATACTCGGTCTCTTACGTCTATACCATCCTCAATGCTTCTTCTGTACTCAAGTGATACTTTAGAAATTAATAAAATTAATTTTTTTTATATTTGAATGACTTATGTTAATATCTTACAGAAATATCCTGAAGTCTGTCTAGACAAAGGAGGTGCAATTAAATATAAAAAGTATTTGCTAATATGAAGACATGTTTGGTGTATAAATAAATTAAAGAGATCAACTGATTTACGTGGATGTCTGCAGTATAATTACTTCAATTGGATTAAAAACTTCATAAAAAAACTTTACGACACTATAATTAGATTTAGTTTACTTATTATATTTGATAAGATATAAATACACTCTCATATTTATAAGACAGATTTGACTTCGATAAACTGAACGTCGATTAACAGAAGTATGAACATTTAAAGAAGCAATGATAGAAACACTAATAATTAAGAATTATATTTCGAGTATAATCTTAAAGGATAAAATAATTAAATCGTGACAATCATTAAAATATAGTAAATGTATAATCAATAATTTTGATTCTCTCAGTGGTCATTTTAATTTTTAAAAAATCTTTTTTTAATTATAGCTTCAGTCATAAAAAATATTATTTTTATTCGAATAAATATTTCTTGGAAAGGAAGAAATCAAAAATCTGACTAAAGAATTATATTTTTTTATTATACTCAAGCATACACTAATCATCCTCTTCATTAGGAAAATACACAATTTCATCATTCTGTGCTTTGAGATAAGGAAGATATTCAGTTTTATCGATCTCATTACATTCATCCTTATCCGCTCTTTCCTCATTCTTCTTTTCAAATCCAAAAACCATTCCATCTACATTTCTCAGTATTTTATAGTTGTTGATAAAATGCTTTTTCTTATTAATATGTAACAGTAAGTCATCTGATACAACTTCAAATATCTCATTAGAATAATATTTCAATTTTTCTAAATTAGAATTCAGATTGTTAACATATAATATCTTTTTATTTAAAGCAGTATAACAGTCCGAAATATCATCCATGAGCTTTATTTCTTGTCCCGGAAAAAAATAATTAGATATCCGCTGTGCAGGCACTTCAAAGCTCTCTATAATTAAAACCATATGGGGTAAAAATAAAAAGAAGAGAATAAGACGTTATAAATTTCAATTTATTTAAGAACTTTCCTGATAATTCGCCCGTCCGACATTAGCATATTTCTGTGCATAATAGTTGTTACGCAAAATCTTTGGATTAACTGCCCATGCCACACCTAATTTTGATTTTCTTATCTTTTTTATTCCGTTACGATGATGCTTTCGGTTTTGGTTATGATTGGTGTGATTTTTGCTCTTTGCCATTTGGGGGTTTATATTTTATTTTATTAAATTTTTTTTATTAAAGTTGATATGATGAAATAGAATCGTTTCTAAATAGCAAAAATTGAGAATAAAAATGTTTATGATATTTTAATATTCGAATTATAATTTTTATATGACTCAAACAAAAATAATATTTCACGTCTTAACAGAGATGAGATAATTAATATAATATTACATAAGTCAGTTAAAGAATAAAATACAACTTTCTAATGTATGGAATCCATTTATTACACTTTAGACATATTCTTAAAGTATAGAAGAAATATTTAAGAAGAGATAGGAAATGTGATAAAATCGAGGTAAAATATGTATGGATAAAAGCAAAGAGAGTCACTTTGCATAAACAAATATAAAAAAATAAACAGATTAAATAATTTTTTTTATTTACTTAATAAAAATATGTAAGAACTCGCTTTATATAAAAAAGATCTTTCACAATTATAATTTCTTGACTATACTCTAAAGCCTCTTTTTATATATGAAAAAAAGACTTGACCCAGTGCAGCAACTGTCTCAATTGAAACAATCTTTTTGGTACTCATACCGCTGTTAGTCGAAGCCTATACCTTCTATCGAAGCCTGATCGACGCTGCAAGCAAAACAAGATATCTGTAGCTTAATACTTTTGGCATTAAACCAGGCCACTTTTATCATCCTAGTGTTAATATCCATATGGAGCCGTGCAGCTGAATTACCCGGTGTCCTCCTACTGCAGACATTCCAATATAAGCGAAACGTCTGCGTATTGCCTTGGTTTAATTTATGCGCAGAATCTGTTTTCATATTCTTTTGTTTCTCCAGATGCGCCTCTTTTGCTTTAAATAAAGCTCAGAATATTTTCATGAGTTGTCAATTTGGTAATGGGTGCATTAACCAAATGCCATATATGTGTGAAACTTGATGGCTTTTAAACAAACCTCTAAAACTCCCACCTCTGAAGAGGAATAAAGAAAATTGGTAAGTTGGCCATCTACAAAACACACACAAATGGATAGACAGTTTTGGACTTATATTCCAAGTTTGTACTTGTCCAGCAGCTTCTGACACCCAAAACTACTAGTATGTTCCCGTTCTAGTTTCACGTCATTTCGGACGAATTATCAGCCATTAATAATTATTTATTATATTTAAAAAACTTTAATATTTCACATCAAAATATTAATTAACGTATAATTTATGATTAGCCTATTAATAAACATTTATGAATGTTTCATTCCTCGTTCACAAAGTTTGCACGATAATTTATGAATATATAACCATTTAAATCATTTATTGCTTCATTCATCGCCATAATCGATATTTTCTCTAAATACTTAGCCTTCATTTGAAACTTCAAAATGCTTGCTTTATTTTTCCATAATTATATAATATATTTATTTATGATGATTCAGTTTGCCATTTTGAATACCCTTTACTTTATAATCCTAGTATTATTTATTCTTTCCAAATTAATTTATTACTTTTTCTCTTACAACTAATCCCTAATATTCTCAAGTGCTTATTTAATAATAAGTGGAATACATAATATCCTAAGAAATACACTAATTTGATTTACTATTCAGTATATTTCATACTCTCTTATTTATTGTTCATTTTACTTTTTATTCAATTTTTATTCGTTTTATTTTACTGTAAACAATTTCTAATCTTTTATTGGGCTATATCCAATATAACACTAGGAGATATAAAAAACTTAATATAACTGATACCATCGAGTTTAAAAGAAAAATTGGCTATCAACAGATAAATATAATATTATATATCAGACACATAATCTAATAATTTTTCTTCCTAGTTCAAATATAAACCAATAAAATAAATTTATGTCATGAAAACATCTTGGAGATTATTTAAATATTCTCGGTTATGTCAGACAAAACAAGACCACAATATCCTTAACCCTCACTCTCAAACCATTACACACTGCAAATACGACACAAAAAACATCCAAGAGCAAACATGGCAGCAAATATTTATGGAAAATAGTAAAAATTTAGAAATTTCTATAAATAACAAATCACTTGAAATTAAATTATTTATAACCAAAGAGAAATCCTATGAAATGATTACATTGGAACGGATGGATTTAAATGATAAAATAGTGGTATTATATAAGAAGAGAACAGCGGGGTTTAAGATGAATGATAAGCAATTCCAGGTTGTGTTTTTTAGCGATGAAGAAATATTGAATTTTAAAAGAATATTTAATGAAGAAATGCTTTTTAATTACACTCCATTTGAAGAGAATGAATGCGAAAAAAAAGAATTTATTTCAAAAATACAAGTTTTAAATGGAAAAACAAGGTTAAGTAATAAATTCAAAACAAATAAGAAATACGATTTGATTAGATCAGAGCTAATCAAAATATTTAAAGATTAGAAATATAATATTAATAACAAGGAGTAAGAAAGATAAAAAAGTAATAAGAAACAACAAAGTTTAAATAAATTGTTCTTATTAAATAAAATCATTTTAATGATAACACTTTATTTGCTACACAGATTTGATTTTCTTAATAATTCCCTTGTAAGCATTTCTCTCTTCTTATTAAACAAAACATCTTCTTTTCCTTTTAATTCGTGCCTAGGCTTTCGTTTCATCTTAGCTACAAACATTTCTGCTTCTTGCATACATTTAGCACCCGCCCCTTCTAAAATAGAATCTGCCTCTGCCTGTATCATCATTCTTTCTACCTGTAACTGCTTCATATCCTGATTCAAAGACATCCACATCTGCTTACTTATCATCCTCTCTTCATATAATTCATCCAAAATCACTTTCTCTTTCTCAAGTTCTACGATCCGTGTTATTACTACAATGGCACACTGGACTAATTGTTTTAATTTTTGAGGGGCTGTCGCCTTGTCCATTTCATAGTATCTTTCTAGTTCTGCATTTCCTTCATACCAAATTCTATCTGATTTATATTCTCTACTTTTTATAACTGATAGTGAAATTATAACAAATGAGATGCCTAATATTAGAAATTGCAACATTGGGGTTAAATCAGAAAGTAATAAATTATAATATAAAATAAAATAGATGTTAAATTAGTAAATACATAAAATTATTTTTCTTTTTCATTTAGAGTTTCAAGGTTGGGTGAATTAGCAATATTAATTTAGAATATTAATTATTACTTCAAAATCCTTTTATTTAAAGGGTTGGTGTGGTGTAAAAATGAGAATTAAATTATCACATTGGATCTATCAAATAAATATTCCGAATAATCTTATCATTTATTTAAGGGTTAATGCTATGTATTATTCTTTATCTTTCTTTTCGATGGCCTGCGGTTGGCATCCAGTGGCACTTGCTTCTCCGAATCTTTTCACAGCATCTTCTACTCGGTCTCTTACGTCTATGCTATCCTCAATGCTTCTTTTGTACTCAAGTGATATGGTATAAAATTTGTATTAATTTATAACTTTTAATATTATTATTTAAATTATATACTTTATTTATATTCTCTTCTTCCATTCTTTATAAAATATTTAAATTATTATTTATTAATATACCTAATTATTATACATTAATTAAGACGGTATGTTAACACTTTACTCTCTTCTTCCTTCTTATACACCCCCACTAATGATTCGCTATGTTGAAATAACGTAGGTTTTAGACTAATAACTATAAATTGTGAATTGGTTTCTAAAATAAAATCAACAACACGCATTACATTATTTTTATCAAGTGCTGCATCCATTTCATCAAATATATAAAAGGGTGCTGGTCTAAATTCATGGAAAGAAAATATAAGACTTAATGCTGCCATAGTCCTTTCACCTCCAGAAAGAAGGTGCATCTCCCTAAACCGCTTTTTGGGTGGCATAACATGTAATTTTATCCCTTCTTCCCATGGCTCGTTTTCATTCTCCAATATTAAATAAGCATTTCCTTCAGAAGAATCCTGCCTTGTTAATTTCTTATAAATTTCCCCAATGTTTTGACTAACACTTCTAAAGCATTTCATAAACCTTTCTAATCTTTCCTTTTTTATTGCCTCAAACTTTTCTTTGGCTTTAATACACTTCAATTTAAGATTTTCATACCTAGAATTGCATTCAATGTATTTTGATTCATCATGTTTTTTTGTGGTGTGCTTAACAAGCGGAATAAACTCATCTATAGCTCTTATAATATCTTCATGTTCTCGTTTCAATGATGCTATATCTTCTCTTTCTATTCCTGTAAAATCAATCTCAATGCCCTTTTTATATTCAGCTAGTTTCCCTTTAATTAGTGGTAGGTGTATTTCTTCAATTAAAGCTGTCTTATAAATTTCTTCAATTGCATCTTCATTTCTACTTTTCTGGGTTTCAAGAACAAGCAATTCCTTACTTAAAACTTCTTTTTCTTTAATTATTGCCTTTACTTCCTCATTCAATAAATTTAATATTTTTTTCTTTTTTTCATATTCTTCCTTTTTTTCATTTAATATTTTTAAATCTTCTTTCAATCTTTCTTGTTCTTTTTTCAACACATTTTCATCAATTAAATTTTCTTTTTCTTCCAATACATTAAAATTTTTACTTCTTTCAATTAATCGTTGTAATTCTCTTTCTATGTTTTGTATTTTCATTTCATATAAATTAATTAAATTTTCATATTCAAATTTCATAACTTCGCTCTCACCAATTTGCTTTTTAAAATCTTCTAAATCCCCTTCAAACACCCCGTTAAACATTTCTCTTTCAATTCTTTTTATTTTCGATACTAAAGTATCTTTTTCTTCAGTTTTAACAGACAATTCTTTTTTTAAACTTATTTCTATATCTTTAAATTCATTGATTTGATTAACCATAACAACCAATTCTTCTCGAATTAGTTTGATTTGTTTTATTTCCTCTTCTTCTTCCTTTTTTATATTTTCAATGTTTTCATTTAATATATCTATTTTATTTTGTATTATTTCGATATGTGATAACTGAATTTTCTTAGAATGTATTTCCTTCAGTATTTCTAATATTTCATTTCTTCTTTTTATTAATTCCTCTCCTTCAAATTTGCTCTTTTTATAACCTCCTCCCGTTATTAATCCATTTTTATGGAAAAGGACACCGCATAGAGTGACGCACTTCACTTCTTTTTTTAGAGCATATATTATATTTTTAGCTGTAATAATATTATCTACAATCAGACTTGTAGAAAAAATGTAATCAATAACCTTTTTAAAACGAGGATTGAATTCAATTGTATCAATGGCAGGTCTGGCATCTTTAATATCTCTTATTAAATTATTATTCTTTTCTTTCAAATTATTAAGAGGAATAAAAGTCATATGACATAATTTTCTTTCTTTTATGTATTCTAAACAAGCGATTGCTGTTTGCTCATCTTCAACAATTACCGCCAAATCATTTTTACTTAACAAAACGGAAAGTGGGATTTCATATTTTTTCTGAGTTGGTTTAATTAAATCTACCAGGCACCCATATACCCCGGAAAATAATTCTTTTAAAGTATTTACTGTATTTTTAATATGCAAAGATGTTTCATTCTCCTTTTCTTTAATTCTATTTAATAAGATCTTTCTCATTATAATATTTAACTCATTGTTTTTACTAATTTCATCTTCTTTTAAATTATTAAGTAATTTTATTTCTTTTTCGGCTTTGATTTCTAATTCTGTTTTATTAGTTATTGTAGATTCCAATCTCGCCTTTAATTCTTTAAGACGAATGTTTTTATCTTTTATTTTACTTTTATATCCTTCGATTTGAATTTGAATTTCTGAAATTCTCTTTTCAATTGATTTGATTTTACTGGTTTTAGGTCCAATTTCTATCTCTATGGAATTAACTCTTTCTCTCAATTCAGCCGTTTCCGACATAAACTTATCTTCCTGCTCTTCGAATTTAGGTTTTAATTTTAACAACTCTGCCTTTTTTCTACGGCTATTTTTATATCCCAATTCACAAATTTTTATCTCATTTTTGTACTTTTTTATTTCATCAGCTTTTTCTTTGATTAATAATTCCAATTTTTCTTTTTCTCTTTTCAGTTCTGCCATTTTTTCACCTTTATGCAATTGTGTTCGTGCTTCTTCTATCAATCTGTAATTAAGCATTTTTATTTGATTTTCCCGACTATCAACAAGATTTTCTTGCTCAATATATACTTTCTGGCAATGCGCAACACATACTCTCATGTCTTCTATATCGTTCATTTTTTCTTTTATATTTGATTCAATTATACAAATTTGTTCTTTTTTTCTTTCAATTTCACTTTCAATTTTTCTTAATTTTTCTTTGCTCATAAAAAGTTCATGCAAATATAATTTTGTGTTTATTTCTTCTTTTCTCTCAAACAAATTTTTAAGTTTTTTTTGTTGTTCTTCCTCATCTTTTATTTCTTTAATTTGAGCATTTATTTCTTTTTTCTGTTCTAAGGCCTCTGCGCATTGACGTATGAGCATTTCCCTTTGTTTATTAAGCTCATCATATTCGGGTTTAAGTTCTATTGACCCACTCATTTGTTCGACCATTTTTGCAAGATCTTTAGGTGGCTTTATGGCTATTGATTCGACATCTCCTTGAAAAACCAAAAAATTTTTAATTTTCACTATAATGTTTTGTGTTTCTAAAAAGCTAATATACTCTTTACTTGAGACAGATTGATCATCAACTAAAAATTGACTTTGTCCGGTTGGTAAAATTTTTCGTTTAAGCTGATAGATTTTTTCTCCACTTTCAAAATACATAAGAACGTAAGCACCTTTTCCTTCTGCATTGCGATTAATCAAATCTGTTAGTCGATCCGCTCGTAGGTGATTCGAAGTAATACCTAGCACGAAACAAAATGCATCCATTAGATTTGACTTACCTGACCCGTTGGGACCCACAATGCAAGTAAATTTGTCGAATGGTCCGATAGTATGTTTTGAATAATAAGATTTGAAATTTTCAATTTCTAATTTTATTAATGCCATGCATTAACTGAAATTATTTTTTTTATATTGCTGGATCGAGACTGGATATAATAAATTTTTGAATAATAAAACAGGGTAATAAATAAAAGATCAACTTATTTTATAATTATAGAATATTTTTTATTTATTAATTGTAGTTATTCATCGATCCTTTTTTAAATCCCTTCATAGAAATGGTTCTTTCGTATTACTTATTTATTTTAGAATAAACTCATTTTCAGTTATTATTCCTCTATGATAATCGAGGAATATAATTTCAGAAAATTATATTAGTATTTAAGAAATTTATTTTTAAATTTTGATTACATTATAGTTATTAAATAATGTATTGCGTTGTTATACCATCCGATATAATGCGAATATGTTGGTGATCTTTTTGCATTTACTAGCATTCCAATATATTTTTATTATTAGTCATAACATTTTTTATTGATATTAATATTCTATTAATAAAAAAATTTTTACACTTTATGATTCATTAGCTATACTCTAAAAGCTCTTTTTATATATGGAATTTTCTGTGAGAATTTTAATTCATCTAGAGACTGTTCAATTAAAACAATCTTATCTTTTTAAGTACTTACCGCTGAGTCGCAGACCCTGCACACGATCAACATTGCAAGCAAAGCAGTTAACTGTAGCCTGTACCTTTTACATCAAACTTTAGCACTTTTATCGTCAATATTCGTTGAAAGCAGTTAAGTGATTCACTTTACTGCAAACATCCCGATTACAATTGAGAAGTATACTTATTGCCTTGGTTTAATCTAGATGCAGGGTCTATTTTTATGTTTCCATATTCTTTTGTTTTCTTAAATGTGCCTTCTTTGTTCTAGATAGAGCTCATGATGTTTTGGTGAGTTGTCAATTTGGCAATGCGTCCCATAACCAAATGTCATATATGTCTGAAACTTGATAGCTTTTTAATCAACCCCTAATGTCCCATTTTTGAGGAGGAATAAAGAAAATTGGTAAATTGGCTATCTAAAAAACACACACATGATATGGATTGAATATCTTGTTTTTTTATAGGATATAGAAAATTATTAAATCAATACGATGTACATATGATTGTTAGCGGTATTGTTTAAATTAAATTTTATTTTTCGATATGTTTTTCATTTTTATAAAATTGGAAAATAAAGTTATAATGAAAAATGTTAATAAACCCTAATTTAAATTTGTTTTGAATATTAGATTTAGATGACAAATTACTAATAATTGTAATGGATATATTTGCTTTTTTCACTTACAAATGAAAAAACACATTGATTTTATGTATATTAAAATTAGCTTGCTTTTTAAATATTTTTTTGCTTTGATCTACTATAACCTTCTGCATAATATAAATCAACTCTTTTTTGTGAGGCTCATGTTGTTTTACT